>PVJI01000769.1:0-20718 GCA_004026765.1 Micronycteris hirsuta
GTTATATGAGGTATGGAGGAATATCAACAGGGGAGTGGTAGGGGGAGAGGGTGGGAATGGGGCACAGAACAAGTAGCATAAATGGGAGGTAGACAACAGACAAGGGGAGGTTAGAATAGTATAGGAAGTACAGGAGCAGAAGGACTTATGTGTATGACCTATGGACAAAACTAAAGGGAGGGGAAAGGGGGGTAAGGGGAAGGGGGGAAAGAAGGGGGAAATGGGGCAACTGTAACAGCATAATCAATAAAATATAGTTAAAAAAAATGTGACACCCAACATTTCCCTGCCTCTTGGCTCCATCGATTGCAAAAACATGTACTATTTTCAGAGATGTCAGAAGACCAGCCCCACGCCCCTCTTAGAATCAATGAGCTGCTGGAGAACGATACGGCACCGCTCCAGTTTGACTGGCAGAATGCAACGGGAAGGACCACGTTTGCAAACATAGTGGATGTCTTTCTCGGACTTCGCGGGACCTCTCCTTACAGAACCATCATCTCCCTCTTGGAAGTGCCCCTGGTCCCCTTGGTTCCTTCTCTCTGCTGCGGTGTTTCACGCAGCTTCCTTGGCCAGACCTAAGTGTGTCCAGGCTCCCCTGGCCCCTGCAATGCAGACCTCCAGTGTCACTTTCACCGATGTAACATAATTCCTCTTTGGGGCATGGGTGTCCGTTTTAATCCGTCACTTTGTCACGGATGGTGTTTACACGTGCTGCAGGAGGCTCCTGGCAGTACCGCCCACAGAGAGGAGACGAAGGACGCCTCCGACTGCTCTGCTGGTTCACTCTGTCTCAGTTCTTTCACCTGTAAAATGGGGCCACCTACCTCTTAGGATTGCTGTGAGGATAAAATAAGATTATTTGTCCTGGCTGGTGTGGCTCTGTGGATTGAGCACCAACCTGCGAACCAAAGGGTCACTGGTTCGATCCTCAGTCAGGGCACATGCCTGGGTTGCGGGCCAGGTCCCCAGTAGGGGGCGTGCAAGAGGCAACCACACATCCATGTTTCTCCCCCTTTCTCCCACCCTTTCCCTCTCTCTAAAAATAAATAAATAAACTGTTAAAAAATAAGATTACCCATGTGAAACCGTCCTTGGCACATGGCAGCCCTCAAGTCATGACTTTTATTATCATGACTAGTGCTAAATGGGGAGGAGTCTCTGCATGGAGAATACTTATTATTAGTGATCACGTCCGGCTTATAACAACTCTGGGTTCCTACAAAACATGCTTACTAAGAGGGGCTTCGATGAACATTTAAAAGCCATTCACTTTTAAGAGAAGATCTTGAAATAAACCTCTTCCCAGCATCTCTAAATGTCGACTTGAACTTCCTCAAGTCTCTCGTTTACTGGGAAGCGTAAAGGTCTGCACTGGGGTTTCTCAGAACGCACACCGGTGCGTGTCTGCTCAGATGAAGCTGGATAAGCAACGGCCCTGGTGAATCCTGTTCCACCGAGTGCCGGGCAGAGTGAGAGCAGGACTGCAAATTTCAAAGGAACCTGTAACCTGTCCCGTGATAATTTTTAAAAAATACAGCTTCAAAGCTTAAGTTTGGAGTGACACTTTCTACTCGTGTGTCTACGGCAAGGGATGTAAGTAGGTGTTAGATATCTCAAGTGATGGAACCTTACACTATTTCCTACCCCCCTCTTTCAAGCCTGTGGATCGATTTAATTGAAGAGTAGCCAGAACCTGTGAGGAAAAAAATGATTAAAGAAAATACTGTTTCTATTTGCAACTACCTGTATATAGTCATTGTGGTTTTTCTCAAAACTGTGCAAAGTACATAAATGAAATGAATATAAAGATCACATCATCATCTATTATCTCTCAACGCTCGTTTTACTCCAAACAGACTCAAGCTTGTCACCAATTTCCTTTTCTTAAAGAGGCAGCAATTATTAAAGTGAAGAAAAGTACAAAGAGTATGGAAGCAAATACCCATATTTCCACCACTCAAATGAATAAACCTTAACATTCTGTCACATTGATTTCCAGTCTTTGTGAGCTAATGCTGTGGGAGACGGGAAGGAGCCTGTCTTCCTTGTTGACATTCTGTGATGGCTAAAACAAGTGCCTTTAAAACCTAATTCTTGGTCCTGTTCTCCTACCTATTCCTGGCAGTGACCACTCAAGGAGTTCAGGGTCTCTGTCTTTCTCCATATATAATTCACACATACACATAACATACATACACAGAGATTAGCATTATAATAATAAATACGGATTTAACCATAAGCTATACTTGTGCTAATACACCTGTCACTTTATCCACCTATATATGGGGTTCTGCGTAAGATTGCATCGGAAGATAAAGGTCTTTGTCCAGAAATTTTGCAAACTGCCGAGCTACGGCACCTTGGAGACCCTACTCTGCGATTGGGTGCTGCCCCCCTCTAATTATTCCTGTTTCCTCAGTTTCTGCCCTTCTCTGCAAGTTCCACGTATGCAAGCATCAGCCTTCTGGCAAAGACGCCCAGCGTCCTTCACACACCCCGTCAAGACCGGTTCTCTTGGAACACCAAAGCCTCCTCTGACATTCCTCCTTAGCTCTGCTTGGTGGCTGCCCCGGAGGGCACCCATCCACAGGAGTGGCAGTTTCAGTTCACGTTAGGATGCCACCAGACAATCACAAGGGGTCTCTTAAGAAAGACCTTTCCAAAAGCTCTTTTAATCCAACACAGAAAAAACAAACAAACCCCAAACAAACCAAGACTCTCTTGGTTTCACCAAATCTTTCTCCATCCCTCAAGCTCTTTTGGAAAGCAAGGTCTGGAAAACCTGCCTGTAAAAACATGTCTCCCTTCAAAGCGAAAATAAATTGCTATGCAATGTGCTATGCGAGCTGGCAGTCAAGCCCTGGTACTCCCCCCAGGACGCTCCCAGACCACAGCTCCACGGGAGGGAGGGTGTGGTCCAGCCACGGCCCCTCGGACTGGTTAATGGGTGCCTGAAGCTGCAGAGATCGCAGCACCCAGACGCTCAGAACACTCGGGCGACCTGGTGTCTCAGAGACCCGGCGAGTGCCACCTCTGATCGAAACTGTGTGCAGTTTACTTACTTGGGTGAGACGGGGAGAAGGAAAAAGAGAGCTCATTTTCAAAGAAGGCTCCGGATTGGAAAGGGATAAACCTAGCTGGCAAAGGCCAACACCACTGTTCGCCATCTATAAATTTACTTAAAAAAAAAAAAAAGTCGTTTAGGGGAATTCTGCTGATGAAGACAAACAGGAATGTTTGCTCAGCTCATTTTATCTTGGTCCACACATGCCTGATCTGGCCTATTTGCATTTATTTGGAATGATCTTGGGGCAATTTGCGGTCTCTTAAAATAGTTCCTTTCTATCTTTCGCTGTGTGGCTAGTTTTGCTTCCCATCCTACAGACGCATCTGTGAGTGCAAACATCCCAGCGCAAAGCACCGGCGCTGACTGTGGGTTTCTGCTAGCGCTGTGCAATCCCCACTACCTCCCTCTAATCAAACCCCTGGAGCTGTAAGCCCAGCCCACGTTTCCAAGTTGCCTCTGGAAGTCACCGGGCCCCTGGCTCCGTCACTCTGAGAGATGAAATAGACATTTTTAATATTTGCTAAACAGGATTGCGAGAAGGTGAAGTCTCGGCAGGGCTTCCAAGCTGTAACAGTGTCTTCTTGTCTCAGGTTAATCATGTACCTAATTTGCCAATTATTGACTTGTTCTCACAAAGGATTTCCCTTGGCCTGACCTATCAGTAGCTATTAGTGACAAACTGTCGCACAGACCTGCCCACCGCCTTCACCACCCAAGATCCTGACTTGCTGCCATTGCCTCTGAGGTTTCCTCTGGTGCCTCGCCCTGCAGCTGGGCCAGGTGGTTATTCCATTTTAAAGTCTGACCTGTTTCCTCTCTAGACCTGGGGTTGAGCAAAGGTGACCCTGTTTGTAGGATTTCAAGTATCTGGCAAGATGCACGAGGCCTCCTTACACACACAGCTCCCGTGAGAGTTCAAGCTGGTGGGTTAAGACTGACTGAGCTCAAGTCTTTATTTTCTTGGTCTGGGTCTTAAACAATGCAATGCAAGGTACGGACACGCTGCAGTTAAGAAACGGTACAGTGTCTACCTTTCAACATGACAAAGGTTAAACAATGATAATAATATCCTCTCTGTGCAAAGAAGCAAGTAAATAAAATGGGAACTTACAGGGAGCTGCAGGTGGTAGGGACTTTCAGAAGGACGTTTGGCAATTCGTATAAGATCCTTAAGGGTCACTTTTGAGAAAAGAAGTAAGAGTGTGCACAAAGATTGGCCACGAGAAAAGGTAACCCAACATTTTACTGTAAGTGATCTATCTGCTGCCCCTCCAACCAGGGGCACCACTGCAGTTAGGATAGGACTTGCTATGGTCCACAGGAGAGGGGCTTAAATGACATGTGCCACTCCCAGGCAGCACTCTTAGGGACTGGCGCACAATTCGCCACCTTTTCCTCCCGTTGCTGTGGAGGACGGGCCATGCTCTGGGTAGCTGAGTGAGGCTGACACTGAGCAAACTCCACTGCTCCCCAAGATGAATGTGTGAAGGAGGGTTTCTTAACCTCAGCACTTCTGACGCTTTGGGGTGGAGACTTCTTTGCTGTGAAGAGCCGTCCAGTGTGTTCAGCAGCTCCCCCAGGCTCTACCCACCCAGCTCCCGCAGCGACCTCTTCCCAGGGCGACATCGAACCTATTCCCACACAAATGACTCCAGGGTGGGGGGAAATGGCCCCTTGGTGGAGAACTGTCATTCTGAATAGGCAAGGAACAGCCTCTGTCGTTTGAAACCACTCAGATTCTGAGTTTTTTCCCCCCTTGCAACAGATACGTATTATTGTATCAAAAATATTATCTAAACATTGAGCAAAAGGGGACTGCTTCAAATAATGGGAGTTTTTACTTTATTCTTTTTGTTTCTCTGTGTTTTAAAAAGTTTTTCATCAATGAAAACAGCCTGTTCTTTAATAAAAATAAAAGACCTAGAAAATTAATTTTATTTTAAAAAGGTATGTTTATATAATTGCCTGTTTCTATATAGTATTTGCCAGGGCCATGCAGAATTTCTCGGTACAAGGATGTCTCGCATAATGATATCTTTATATGGTGCTCTAGTTTACAGAATGTGTCCGTCCTACCTTGACTGTGGGGGTGTAATTACAACAGTGTGAGGCAGGAAATACAGGTAGACAAGAAATCTGAGGCTAAAAGAGGTTAAGGGACATGTTCCAAGGTCACCTGGGTACCGTGTAGCTGGGCCTCCAGTCTCAGGTCTCCCTTTACTCTGGGACTGCCTTCCTTACGCCCCACTGCCTCTCTCTCACTGCTTTTCAACACTTTCAAAAAAGTCAACCAGGACAGACTCTGATTCTTGGGAAATTTAAGCACATGAGAAGGGATTCTCTCTGTACCTAATATCCTTGGACATGGATACTAAACCTTGTAGGCTCTTGGTCAGAGAGTGATACTCAATAAAATTTAAGCATAGCCATTACACGCGACACAGCGGACAGAATTTCATATTCTCTTCCCTCCCTGCCTCTTTCTCTTTCTCGCTTTCCAGCTCAAACGAGTCACCTTGGCTAGACTGCCAATCCCCATAGAACTTGTGTTCCTTGATAGGATATGCCAATGGAAGTGAGAAATTCTATAATGAGTCAGTCACCTATCCCTGCAAGGAGCTGAGCACTGGCTCCTCAAGGAAATGTAGCCCATCAAACACACACGAATGCACGTAACGACGGTAAATGGATGGGAGAATGTGTTGGGAGTCATCCCCCCGCCTCTTTCCTCTTTTAAGAAGCGCCCCTGAATTGTACCTGTCTTGTTCATTTCTAAGCATCTGCACTGGGTCTCACTTACCTGACCCTCCAGCACACGCTCAACTTCCAAACTGGCAGCTGAACCGAAACCCTTCAAGCACATCAGCCCGTGCCTATTCTTTCCCCCTCCCTTGGCATGTGAGGGGACGGTCCCTGGAGGGGAGCTATTTTGAGAGGACGAGCACTAGAACATTCACTGGCTTGGCAGGAGATGGACAGTGTGGTGTAGTCACAAAAGCAGAAAAGACACAGCCATTGAGGGCTTGCGTCTTGGGTGTCAGAATGGCGGGGAACCCGGGTCGAGTGTGTTTGCCCGCTGTCCACTATCACGCGGTCACAGAGAGTGACCCACTTGACTTGCTGTGACCACGGGCTTTTCCATGATACTAGCTGTTCGGAGCATGCAGAGGCAGGGGAATAGTAGTTCTCTGAAATAACTTTGGGAAGAAGCACCCCCCGCTACCTCCTCGCGCCCGTCCCAGCAAGCTCCCTGCATCCAACTGGCTGAGAGGAAAGTGAGGCTCAGCTGTACCCAGAGGCAGGTTCATACTTGCTTGAATAATGCCCAAAAAGCAGATTTCACCCCTACAAATCCTTAATTATGCTACCATAGAATCGATGGCACCTGAAGGTCAAGGAGACCAACTCACAGTTTGCATGAACTTCTCAGGGCAGCACCCTGCCAGCTGGCTAGACATTACAGAAATGGGACCCCGCTCAGCTAAAGTCCTCTCTTTCTGTTGATAAGAATCTCTGAAAAACAGTTGTGCTTTTGGTATCAGCAGTTCTGCTTGGTCAGGGCTCTGTTAACTCATCTCTGGATGCTCAGTGCCCAGACCAATAAATATTTTTCTGGATGAGTGGCTGGTGGTCATGCTGATTACCACTTTCCATATTGGTCCCCATAGCAAGGCTGTGTATGGTAATGAAAACCTCAAAAACGGAATAGTCCTTTTAAGTTCCTTAGATCAATCACCTCAGGCTGTAAAGATGGAATTGCAAGTAAGTTTCATCTTGGGAGTCATCACGTGAGTGGCTGCCTTAGGGGTTCTGTTGGCGGCATCTATGCACTCAGTTCAGGTGGGAGAAGTGCAGCCGCCGATTAGCAATGCCTGCCGTCAACCGAAGACAAAGAAATAGTTGCCTTCTCGCTTTAGCTTTGCTAATGGATTTAAAGCTCTAAATTCTTGCCATTGAATTTTCCAGATGACTACATTTCCAGCACATTTTAAAGTCAGCTTTGACTGGATATAATGGGAAGTCAAGAATGTTTTTCCTCTACTGGAGTATCTTCCTAACATACTTCTTTGTGTGCTTGCTGGATTTGGAAGCAAATGAGGAAGGAAAACCCGACGTGGGTTTCCTCTGGACGTGTAATTCTTATTGGGAAAGAAACCCAAGCTAGTCGGGTGTTACTTTATCCCAAGTGTTATGTATAATAAAAATCTCTACGGGGACAAATCAAAGGAGGGATGAGAGAAAAACAATGAAATCCATCATGTAGTCTAATCTCTTTATTCCCGACACGGGGAATAACCTTACTTTCATAGTGTCCAAGACTTCCCAAGGAACTCGGCTCAAGGAAGAACAGAGAAGTCACAGAGAGATAGCTGCTGAATTTTGTCCAGTGTGACATCACTATTTTCTCAGACAGTGGCACATTTCCTAGTGGTATTTTAACAAATTAATCCAATAACCAGAATGCCTGAACATAAAGTACCCAAGGACTCACCTCTAGTTCTAGCACAGCTGACTTCATTGCGTGGGGAGGTCACCGTTTCTGAGATGGGACTCATGTACATTAACTTCATCGTTTTACAACCTGGCAGTTTTCGGTACATTTGCCCCGTTGAGCAACCACCGCAATCTGATTTCAGAGCATTTGCATCACTCCCCAAAGAGACCCCATACCTACCAGCAGTCAGTCCCAATTCCACCCTCTCCTGCCCTGGCAGTCACCAATCCCCTTTCTGTCTCTGTGCATTTACCTCTTCTGCACGATAGAAATGGAGTCACATAATATGCGACCTTGTGTAGGTGGCTCCTTTCACTTCGCATACTGCTTCCCAGATTCATCCACGTTGTAACACGTAGCAATGATACTTCCTTCCTTTTTGTGTTTCAGTAACAGTTCCCTGTACAGATAGTGTGTATTTCGTTTATCCATTCTTCGGTTCATGGACATTTGGGTTGGTTCCCACTTTGGGTGATGATAATGCTGCTGTAACATTCGTGTGTATGTTTTTAGGCTAAATGATGTTTCCAGCTCTCTGTGTGTGTATCCCCAGAAGTGGAATTGCTGGGTCATATGGCAACTCAATGTTTAACTTCTGAAGGACTGTCGGACTCTTTTTTACATCGGCCGTACCATTTTCAATTCTCACCCGCAATGTACCAATTTACCAAGGCACCGATGTTCTAACTTCTCCACAATCCTGTCAACACTTGTTACTATCTGTCCTTTAATTAGAGCCATCCTAGTTGGTGTGAAGTGTTTTGAATGCTTTTTTAAAGTCGTGATTATATTATATCAAGCATGGTCATACCTGGGCGTGAGATGGTGGAAGTCCCCTTCTTATGTAAACACCGAAGAGAGCGTCCTTCCCGAGGGAGATGTTGAACTTTAGGAACTGGGGCTGAGTGATGTGAATCTGGGATCTCCAAAACACACCTGGTGGGACTTCCTGGGTCACACGCCGACCGACCTCTGCTTCCCCGCTGTCTATGCTGCTGTTCTTCAGTGACCAGGACACTGGAAAACAGGGGTCAACATCAAGTCAGTGACATCTACATATAGGACGTGGCTTTACATCTCTGTTTAATTATATGCTGGAATTAAAAAAAATATTAAGATTAAACTCATAGCAAGTCCCTCTTTAAGTCACAGCTTCAAACATTTAGGTATTAAATAACCAAGTATCTGAAATACTGGTGTAATTCTTTCCCAAACTTCCGTGGCTGCCCTGTGCTGATCACGTAGAGTAAGAGCTGGAGTCTGCTCAGTACACGTAAAACTTCTAACAATACAAATTATCAGCAGGGGAGGGGACAATCATGTTAATTTGGCCACACTGAATTCTCATGGCCTTTCATTATTCTTTCCAGTCACAAACAAGGCCAATATACTGTGATATTTTATACATTTCAGAAAAGGAGTAACAGCAAACAGAAATCAGTCCAAAGGAAATAAAATGACCCGACAGAAAGTGGGGGCTCGATCTCAGGCAGGTCTAACATCGGGAGTGACCCCTTCCTTGGGTGAGAGGGACAGATCCGAGAGCCACGCAGAAGCCACACCACTCTGATGGTGACAGCGAAGCATGTCTGCTGCATTATTTGAAGTTGCTTATAGGGAAAATATCAGCTCCCTGTACTCAGTATCCTTTATAAGTTTAATAACAGGAGTTTCAGTACTTATTCTGACATAGTAATAAACCCGGCAGTGCCTCCTCCATGTCTGAGGATCCTCATTTTATAAAGGTCATTTGTAATTCCTTCAAATGGACTCTGAACTTAAAGAAAAAAGGATCAATCTCCTACTTTCTTGAGAACTTCTAAAGTAATGGAAACCAGATACAAAAAGACATTTTTGTTTTGAGGGTCTTTTCAAAACGAAATGGTCGGTTTGAGGTTCAGATCAAGGCTTTGTTGACCTGAAAACTTTTTCAGCCTGATGGGCAAAGGACTGGAAATACACTCTGTTCTGCATTCTCTATTGGGTGGACTCTTCTGCAAATATTTACCTATACGAGGCCACTACACGTTGCAAAAGGTTTGGATGGTCAGGAGAGGCTTTAAGATCACAGGGCCAGCAGGGAAGGCGGGTGAAGCTGTCTCACTTGGGAGACCTGGCCCTGCTCCTGTCTAACCACTCCATCAAGATGGGGCTACTTTCTCCATCTGTAAAAAGGAGAGGTAACGTTCTTTTGATCTCTGGAGGTTTTCCATATCTAAATTATAGGAGAAAATCAGAGTGATTTGAGAGTCTAAAGTTATTTTGTTCCTCTTTAGCCAGAGAGGGGATGATTCATTTACATGTAGCTCCATAGTGGATGCAATGGAAAGTCGGCAGGGGTTTAAAATAAAGAAGGAGAAACACTGGCTGGGACCTTAAGGAGAGACTCCTGACATGCAGAAAAATAAAACTAGAGAATGGGCTCCTATGGGATGTTTGGAAGCTTCCATCACATAACATTGTTAGGAAGAAAAGAACCTTGGTAATATGTGGCTCAGGTGGTTGAAGCATCGTCCCATAGACTGAAAGGTCACGGGTTCGATTCCTGGTCAGGGCATATACCTGGGTTGCGGGCTTAAAAGCTAGTCAGGGCACGAATGAGAAGACAACCATTCTATGTTTCTCTCTCTTTCTCCCTACTTCCCTTTCTCCCTCTCTCCCTGAGAGCAATGAAAAGAATGTCCTTGGGTGGAAGAAGAAGAAGACGAAGACGACGACAAAGAAGAAGAAACCACCAGAAGTCCTGAGTGGTTCAGATGTTTAGGTGGGGACTAGATGGCTGTTCCTCATGCATTTTTTTTGAAGATTTTATTTATTTATTTTTAGAGAGAGGAGAAGTGAGGGAGAAAGAGCAATGTATGGTTGCCTCTCACATGGCCTTCACTGGGGACCTGGCCTGCAACCCAGGCATGTGCCCTGACTGGGAATCGAACTGGGACCTTCTGGTTCCCAGCCCGCGCTCAATCCACTGAGCTACGCCAGCCGGGCGTTCCTCATGCATTTTTGTGTTGGCTGACAGACACGGAAGCCTTCCCTGCAGGGGGCAGAGCAGTGCATAGGACGGAAGAGCAGACACTGCGGGCTGACACTGTCTTGCCTCCAATCCCAGCTTCGCCCCTTGCCGAATGGATCAATTCTCTGTGCCTCGGTGTCCTCATCTGAAGAGTTCGAACACTATAATTATTTATTTCATAGGACTGCTATGAGGATTCAGTGAGTGAATCCACAGAAAGCATTTAGAATAATTTTTGGCATAAAATAAATACTAAATAAAAATTAGCTATCGTCATTATTATTCTCTGCAAGGCTCTAAGCCTAAATCGTGTTCTTTATCTTGTTAAAATAATGACAAGTCCGGGGGGAAATGCTTATTATCCCCAGTTGATCAGAAGCTCTGATTATTTTAATTTGGAAACTAATTTGTAGTTAAAAATGCTGCTTTAGACAGTCCCCTCCTCCCCCTAAATTAAGGCCTTTTGGAGGGAGGGGTATAATGGAAAGACCCAGTAAGGAAACAATGTGGTAAAAAAGACCCCTGCGGAAGAACAGTTTAGGGGACTTGGAGAGTGACCGAAAGCACCCCCGGTAACTGCAGCATGGCGGTAAGTTGGAGAAATGGGTAGCAGAGGTGCAAACAGTGATGGAAGGAGACTTGACTTGGGGTGGTGAACACACAAGACAACATACAGAGGGTGTGTTACTGAATTGTACATCTGAAACCCACTGTGAGCTTTTAACCAACGTCACCCTAAAAAATTCCATAAAAATTAAAAAAATAAAAAAAGAATTTAAAGCAATTGGTGACCTTTCCGTTGAACAGGATGGGCTTTCCTTCACATCTGTCGGGCTTTCAGGGTTGCTGGGTTAATGACAGGACAGGAAGGAGGCGGCAGGAAATCAGCCCCAGTGAGCGGCTAATCTGCTGCTGAAACCTAAATGGATTTTGATAATGTCAAGCCAAATGAGGGTGCGGAGGTGCACCGGCAGCCCGCCTGCACACGGCGCTGGCTCTGGGGAAGTCAGACACGGAGCCGCAGGGGTCGGGTTCTTACATAAGTGGGACCCCCTTCTTTCACTGGACCCCAGCTTCAGGACCCTGACTTCAGCAAATGAGCTGCTGCCCTTAGTGACTGCAGGCTGTCTTCCCAGCTGTCACGTGTCCTCCTAGGGTTTCAGATGCTCCCCTTCTTCAAGACTCACCCACAAAAGGAGGCAGGGCACCTGGGTGATGATGGAGTACAGGTTTTGTAGCCAGACAGGACTGGGTTCGAATCCTGACTCTGGTTCTTCCTTGCTGGATGACCTCCAGGAGTTGGCCTAACCTCTCTGGGCCTCCATTCTTTGTGTCTTATAAAACGGGCACGGTGAGAGCTGCTCTCTCACAGGGTAGGAGTAACAAATGGAAGTGAACCAAGCAGGGTTTAGTGCAGTCCCCAGCACACGGAGCAGTAAAATGAATGCTAGCTAGTTACACGGAATTAAATAAAGGCATGAAAAACTATACGGGAAAGCACTGGGCTTTCTTTCCAGAGTAAAGGATTTTCTAAAAGAAAAACATTGTATGTGTGATATATATGTGTGTATACGTGTAGATGTGTTTATATGTATACATATTGGTCTGTTTATCTTATCTGTCTACTGAGAGAGAGAGAGGAGAATATGACCCTTCTGGAGTGGACTCAATTATGGAACAAGCTTAAAACTGGGAATCCGCATCTGTTCCCATTACCGATTTTGGGTGGGACCACCTAGAAGGGATTTACTTTATCGATCAGCTTACTTTACAGACAAACCTGCTTTATTGAGTAACACTGACATTAAGGGCCAGGTCACCTTCTATACTGAAGCTCTCTTTTCCGTGACATCCCCACCCCCATCAGAAAAGTAGGCTCTTTCTCTGACTCTCTGCAGCATTTACACTTAACTCTGCAGCAGTGCCTACTGTTAGGCACGAGAATTGACCACGCTCGTCTTTCTAAGTCCCTCCATTAGACACTGTGCTGCCCGAGGTCAGGCAGAGCCGTGACTTCCTCTCTGGTCTCTGTGCTTCGCACCTGGCAGCACAGAGTGCTGGGTGCTCCAGAAAGGCCTGTTGAACTGAATCAAGCTTTCCCGCCCATCTGATGGGCATTTTAACCCCACTGCTGTGACGACTGGGCGAAATGAGAGCCTTAAGGAAGACTTTGCAGAGTGGCATGTAAACTAAATTAAAAAAAAAAAAAAGACTACCTTTTGAAAGTTCTATGAGGGTATTTACCATTTAAAGGAAACTTCCTTGTGGATCCTTTTGAAAAATCATGAGTAAAGTCTTAGTTTATCTTTTGTGAAGCAAAGTAACTGGGGTTTCAACCTTTACCACCAGGGAGGGTATCCTCATCCTCAGAATTTCTGAGGCTTTGGAAGGCAATGTGGCCCAGCCGTGGGCAGCCCTGGGTTGGAGTCTCATCTCTGACTCAAAGCTGTGAGCTGTGGGCCTTTAGGCGAGTCACTCCCCCTCTCTGATTTTACCTACTTATCTGTATAATAAGGTTTCTTCTGCAGATTAACCGGGGTAAATATGCAGTCGTACCAGACTTATAGGTGCTTCTACATCTTTCCATCCTGTTGTGCTACCTAAAAAACAGCTGTACAACCCCAGATTTGGAGGATCAATTGGGCTAATGTGATGGGCTAATTTAAAACACAGGCTTCCCAGTGCAGGCATAATGCATTACGGAGGGCAGGGGGCTGAGGGCCGGGGCAGGGGGAGGGCCGGGCAGGGGGCAGGGCCGCGGTACTGAATGAAACAGGCTGTCATTTTTTCAGAGCAGCTAAAACCAACATATGATGAGTGGTCAGTACGTCTGCAGACAGGGAGGGACCTGTCACACGAGTTAAGGTGCTATGACCAGAGGAAACAAAGTCACAAGTCACTTGCTCCCAATTGCAAATTGTATCCTAGCTGCTTTGGTAGGTACCACCTTTATGCAGCCTGGGTTAGTGAAATGTAGACAGATTTTATTTACTTAACAATGACTCATGAATGTCAAAAGCAATATTTGGAGGGTCATTCATTCATACTTTCATGCAACAAATCGAGCATCTACTATATTGCTAGGTAATCTTTTGGTCAACATAAAAACTAGAGTGTGTGTCCTATTCCCATCATCCCTTATCCAGGCCCCCGCAGCCCAGGGTACCATGGCTTCAGATTGGGTTTGAACTGGCAACCTCAGGAGAAGAGGACCTAAACATCCTTGTGAAAGTCTGCGCGTGTCTGCCCACCATCCTCGGTCTAGGCAATGATCCAGTCCAGCCCACACCTCCCAGAGCTACAGCTTCTGTGTCAAACTTTTCTATCTATCTATGAGCTCAAAGTGAAAAGTGGCGATAAGATAATCATTTTGCCCTAAGAAGCAGATGCTTAACACACGATCGTTCTGGCTGGTTCATCTCCAGCTTGAAGATGAGAATTCTGGGTTTTTAGAAGGAACACTCTAATGATCAATTTCACAGGCTGGCCCACCTCTACAGCTCCACGGAAGATTGCCTGTGTAAATGGGAAGCTATTGCCTATTTCAGAAACATGTACCTACAATTCCAACCAGTTAAGTAAGACTGATGTCGAGCAAATCGACAGCCTTCCATAGCCACATTAGGAGCTAATCATTTCAGAAAATGTTGCCATAATTCATTTATGGAAACAGCGAGACAATTCCCCAAACAAGAGATAAAGGGAATGAACTCATAGTCATACCGGGGAAATGAAACCTCACATTCATACTTCCTGAACTTAACCGAACTCTGGAGGCACCTTGGCATAAATCTGCCTTGCAGATTACTCTGCCTCACATATTTTTATCTATTGCAAATAAAGTTGAATTCAGAAGATTGCTTCAGTCATTACAGCTCATTTCCATTTATTGGGGAATCAGGACAACCATCTGAGGGTTCTGTTTAACCAAGAGATGGGTGAAAAGATTCTCCTAAGGACATTCGATTCACTGCCTTAGATTATAGGTCTTCTGAGTCCCCTCAGCAGCCCGTCAGCTGTCACCCTGCCGCTGCCTGGCTGTCCTTCAGGAACACACTTCTACCCTGAGCATTGCTGTTCCTGGGGTGGCAGTCACAGTATCACACAGCCATCATGATTCCTATGAAATCCTCCCGTGCTTGGGGCGATGGGCCCACGAAACTACATGGCCTTTGTTTAGATCTTTTGAAAACTCAGTTTGTCACCTTAGATGAAAATGGTCAGCTCTTCGCTGCTAAGCACCATCACCAGACGTTTTTACCTCTACTGTTCAGGTGGTCTTGCTTCTGCAGTAATCTGTAGCTCAGTGTATTACTATTATTTATAGCATCTATAATTTATTTCAGGGTTACTATTTGCCACGTCATCTCCCGATACCTTTATGAATTTCTGCCCCCTGCCCCGACCCCCGCCATTTTTCAGATGAGAGGACCACAGAAGTAAAGTGACTTGCTTAAGGTCATGCAGCTCTAAAGTGGGGGAGCTGGGACGGGAAGCCACGTCTGGCCAACACTGAATCTCGCCTGTCTACCGCCTGTCCTGACGCATTCCCAGGGCTGGGCTCTGCACAGGAGATTCAAAGCAGTGTGTATCCTGGCGGACGGAGGAGACCCGTCTCTGGATGTGCAAGGCAACTCGGAAAGACAAAGTGCCGAGGTGAGCAAGGGCAAATGCAGTGGGGAGGGAACTGGATTTATTAACACCCGTGTCAAGCCACGATGACGCTGGGGACATCAAAAACTCTGCAGCTTAGAACGGGGTCGCGGGTGACAATCAGAAAACACAACCTCGCCATGCTATGCACTTAGGTGGTACCCGTCCCTAACAATGGCAGGATACGGCCTCCGAAGCGGGGAAGGCTGTGGTGTTGGCACAGAGGCTATTGGTCTATTTTCCACTAGACAGGCCCCATTGTGATGACCGGCTCCCACGTAATGACCCCCTGCCCTTCTGGGGACTTCACTGACTTTTAAAAAGCCTCACGCAGGGAAGCGATCGTTTTGAAACCCTGGGCTCTGTTCACCGAGAGGCTGACAAGAGCCAGAGGAAGAATTACCAACCTTCCTGCTAATCTGGCTCCTTGCGCCGTGCACCCAGCCAACTAGTAAAAATCATTATGAAGTTTTTGCTGAAAGGGCAAGTGTAGAAAAACATGTTTCTAAACAGACTAACAGTCTTTGCCATTTTTCTTCCAACTTGCATACCATCTGGAAATTCGGATTTTTTTTTTTCCAAAGGGTAGGAAGGAAATGTGCTCCAGGCACAAATAAATGTTTATAGCTGAGTTATAAACTGAGAGCGGTGTGGCCTCACACAGGCTGGCAGTGACGGAAGTCAAGCTGCACCGGCACGAGAGACACCGCGGCAGACCGGCCGGCACACTGGCCCTTCTGACCGCGACATCCCGCTTCCCACCGACCTCATCAAGCAAAGGTTTGGGAAGAAGTTTTCGATCGTGTTTGTTCTAATGATGAGAATTAAAAAAAAAAAAAAAACAATGAAGTGGCGTGACTGTCACTCTTGACCTTCCGAAGGCAACCTATGCCTTTGGAAATGACAGAGACTCGTACGCAGTGGCCGCCTGCAGACGCCTGTTGCATGCACCGGCTGAAAGATGTCACGACGATGCCAAGGAGGATAAGTAATATTCCCGGATCTCTTACTAAGTGCTGGATCCCACACACTGCGTTTTACAAGACGTGTCCCATGCACGCTGGACAGCATGCTTGTGACGGGGTGCTGGTTCACAGACGAGGAACTGGAGGCCAAGGGAGGGTGCCTGACCTGCTTAGGTTCATGCAGCTGCTCAGTGATGGAGCTGGTGTTTGTCCCCGGCTGGAGCAAGCCAGAGTCCTGTATTATAGAGAACCCGTTAATGCACAAGTTGCTGAGATTATCTTATACCCAACTTGCAGTCAAGAATTTACAAAAACTGGTATGTTCATAGTTGGGTCTCTTCTCCCAAGACTCCTGTCATCTGTGAACTTACCGGAAAGACCAAGGGAAGCAGGAGTGGGTTTGTGAATGACACAGAGTGGTCAGCAAACTTTTTCTGTAAAAGGCCAGATAGTAAAAGCCTTTTAGGCTTTGTGGGCCTGAACTTAGTCTCTGCTGCAACTACTTAACTGCATTGTTGTGGTCCAGAGGCAGCCACAGACGCTGAATGCCCATGGCTGTGCTCCAATAAAACTTTATTTGCAAAAACAGGCAGCTGGCCAGATCTGGCCCACCAGCTGTACTTTGCTGACCTCTGATATGAAGGACACCTTAAATTTAAAATGAACGATAGGTTTTGAGAATGATCCATGAAATTCTACTTGGGAGCTTATTCTTTCTTGAGATCAGTGAGCAAATTGGCTACATATGATGTGCCCTTTAAAAGCTCTTGGACACTTTGCCTCTGGGCCTAGCCAATCAAACTGGATTCCCTCATGTTATCTGACCAGGTCAGAAACGCGTATTGAATCTTTGTTCTCAAGGCTTATCTAATCCCAGATCTATGAAAAAGTGCTCCGTGCTTTCATAATGAAGATGTATGAGTTCATTCCTTTTAACACAGAAATGCACAGAGATGGTGAGTGATTCTGGCAGACTCTGGGCTCCCTGTTCTTGATCTGAAACCCACCAACCAACTGCGTTAAGGTTTAACGAAAGAGCAAATGGAAAAAAAAAACAAAACCACAAACAACAACAAATGGAAAAGGGATGATAAAGGCCAGAGAACATACCCTCCTAAGGAATCAAGTGCTTTGTTTCCACGAACACAACAGAGTATATAGGCCGCCCTGTCTATTAGATTTCTTTCCAAATCTGAGAAATGTAAACACTCCTAAAGAGCAGGTAATGAAATCGCTATCGATGTTACTCACATTGTCCGTGTTTTGCTTACATTTTAATTTGCTTCTGCTGGATACTTACCCGGCAATTGCTTAATGAGATTAACCTCGCGGCCACGTGTGGTGTATCTTGATTAAAACATTATCAGAGTGAAGGATTATTGTACACCACCCCAAAATGGAGGGGGTGTTATTTAATTAACTTATTGCCAATATTTCTTGATTGTCTCTTTGAAACACTGGAAAAGTAGTCAATTGGAATTGATCTAGGTCATCCGCATGCACAGGACTGGGGAGTGGGAGGGAGGAAGGGAGGTCACTGGGTAAAGAAATTCAAACCTAAGGTTACTTTCTCTTCAAGAGGTAGCCATGTGTGAGAAAACTAAAACTTTGCCAGTAGTTTTTTAAAAACCAAACTGTACAACATGTGAAAGAATGATCTGGTATCTTCACTCATCAGAAGAGCGCTGTTTTGGCGTTCAGAAATGAGATGTTCAGAGTTTTCAGCTGTAAGCGATTTTAAATTCTCACCCCTTTTCATAAGAGTCCTATTGACAAAATTTATTGGACAATGATTCAGCCACCTTCTTTTTTGTCTGTCTCATGACTCATTTGGAAAACAGCTGAACTGGTGATGTTACAGGACTTACACAACATTTTCGAAAGCCTGTGGCACTCGAGAGGAAACATTCTAGTCTTTCCAAATACACCGTGGGAAGTATTTCTTCATCGGGAGTTTAGAGACAGCGTCCTCCCCATCAGGACTTACTCGCGGTGGGGAGTCTTCCCCTGTGCTCTGCCCGTGCTGGTGTGGGATGCTCAAGCATTACTATGGATGGGAGGAGTGGCTGGTCCTAATTTATAGAAGTGAATGCCTATCACTGGTCCCTTTTTGTGAAGGACATGTAAAAAGAGTTTGTATATGATTTCAGGAGGTATACACACTTAACAGACATTTCTGTGTCTGAGGATAGAATATGTAGAGTCACTTTCCAATATGTATTCTGCATTCTCAAAACACAGGGTGCTGACCTGTAGATTCAAGGACGTTTGTGGGTGCAGTATGAGAGAGACCCCTGAAGCAGGGATTCTTGAAGAGCATCACCATGACATTTTGGCTGGGACAGCTCTTCCCCGTGGGGCCTGCCCTGTGTCCTGTAGGATGTTCAATGGCATCTACCCATGAGACGCCAGCTGTGACTATCAAAAAGTGTCTTCAGACCTCGCCAAGTGTCCCCTGGCAGGCAAAGGTGCCCTGGCTGAAAACCTCGGTCACAAAAGAAACCAAGTCCTGGAGAAGAAGAGACTAAAATCTGCGGCCAACACATTTAGCTTGGGGCTCTGTGGTCGGTTAAGGCAGGACATGATCAGCTAAGACAAAGTCTCCTTTTCATCTTTAGGTGTGCTTTGAGCGACCTGATCATCGAAAGCATATCATTTCATCCTCAGGTGAAACTTTTTCATGCCTGCTTAAAGGTAATTTGGTGTTACGATTAGGATAGATGAGCTGAGCAATTAGGAAAGACGGGACGGAAAGACGGAAAGTCGCACTCGAAGCATTAGGACAGCCTTGGGGAGAAACTTCCAGCAACAGTAGCAACTCAGGATGACGAATGTACACCTGTCGGGGAAGGCAAATTCTGGAATCTTCTCTGTGGAAAATGACTGGCCTAAGAAAGCTCCAATAAGCTTGCCCAAAGATGCACAGGGCACAGACCCGAGTTCTACTTTGCACCTGGCTGCTTATTTGATTTGGGGTAAGTTTCTCACACATCCCGGGGCCTCAGTTTCTCCAAGATAATTTTCCTTCCTCTAGACTTGTTGACCTTACACTATGCTAAGCCTGGCCTATGATAGGTGTGCGATAGATGTTAGTGCCTTTCCCATCTTTGCCATGTCCTCGAGGGGCCTTATAAGAAGCGTGGGAGTGAAACCTTGCGTGTTTGGAGAAACCCACCCCTCTCTGACTTCCTGCCGAATTCAGCAAGCTTAACTGTGCCGCGGGCTGCTGCTGTCTCTCTTTTCTTTTTAAAAGTGGAAGCTTTTTAGTAAATTGCATTTATAAGTGATCTGTATTAGAATATCGTAAATGTCCCGTGAGTCCATTTCTACCCATGATGCACAGCAGACGCCTTCTATTTTAGTGGCTAATGAAGGGCTACACAGCTCAAAAAAAAAAAATAAAGATGGTGCAAGAATAATGATTTTGGTTTGTCCGTTACCTTGCCTTGCGTTCCTACCCCCCCATGGTTCTGTTTGCTCTCTTTCTTCTTAGCAGCTCGTTAGCACCTTTTTTTCCTGCAAGAATGCAGTTGCCTGATTGCTTCCATAAATACTCCCATTGTCCCCTTCACTGTGCTTAGAAGGGAAGCTTTGTTCCTCAGTTGTCAAAACTCCTTTCTGTTCTCTCCTAAAGCCCAACCGCTCTGAGCCTGAGTCCTTATCTTTCAGGCTGCGCCTGGCGGGCTTCCTCCCTGGGGAGGTCGCCTCTCCCCCAACAGGAGAGGCCTCTCTCTGCTCTGGACTTCCTCCACCGGGAAGGACTTTCTCCAGCTGCTGCTGGTGCTGCAGCTCCTGCCCAGGCCTTGGGATGCTTTCAAGTAGCTCCAGAGCCCGCCAGGCGCTGCAGATAGCACAGGTATGCATGTCGTTCGGAGCCGGCACCGCGCCAGCTCCAGGCTGCAGCCAAACAAAGCTAACAGACAGAACAGCAAACAACTTCTAAAGGGGGTACTTTGGAAAGGCGATGCCCCCCCTTCTTTCTTTTCCTTTTTGCATACCTTCCAAGATTTGGATTAGAAAACCTGAACCAGCTGGCGAGAGCGCTGCGTTTTCCGGGGACCTCGAGGGGGCACGCAGCAGCTGTAACCTCACCTTTGCCTCCAGATGGCATCGTTGCCACATCATCGCTTCCCGGTAAGCCGGTCCTGATGCCATTGTTGAAGGTGTGTCCATCTGCCGGCTGGAGTTGCCAGTTGAGTCCGAGCAGATGCATGGCTGCGGGAGAGACGAAGTCATGAAATTGTGAATAGATAATTCAGCAATGAAAATGTCAGGGGGAGGACCAGGTGTCTTTTCCAAGCCATTGCCTTTTAAGGAAGCTGTTGTTCAAAAGTGGCCGGGCCCAGGACGCAGGGAATAACAGCTAAATACAGAAAACAGGCAGCTCTGGGTGGTTGGCCTCCTCTCCTGCTGCTGTTCACAGCCTGGGGAGGGAGGGGGGTAAGGGTCCCCGTGGGGGGCAGAGGAGGGAGGGGGCAACAGCCCAGACCTTCCAAGTGGTGCCACCACAGAGGGGAAAGTG
>PVJI01000769.1:20818-227127 GCA_004026765.1 Micronycteris hirsuta
CCCCCCCCCCCCCCCCCCCCCCCCCCGGCTATTTCAAACTTTAAAAATGCTTTTCCTTTCTACCCCTATTCATGGTACGTGAATACTTGACAGCCCATCAGGGAAACAGCTTGGGCGTGGGGGTGGAATGGGGTCCTTTTCTGAAAGTATCACAATTCCTCCCTTCTGTTTACTCCCCCACCCCCTAGCAAAAACTATGCACTTGACTGCCATGCAGGAGGAGACAGTTCCGAGGCATGGCCTCTTCTCTTTGCTCAGGGGGACAGGCACATCTGCACCCTGCTGCTGTGTTGCTCTGTGCACCCAAACCCCCAAACGCAAACTTCCGTCTAGTCCTCCTCCTCTGCCCCAACTCCCCACTGCCCAGTTGGATTAGCAAACTCAATACACCCCTATCTCTGTTGCTCCTCAGTGCTTCGTTGGGCTGCATGCAACAGAAGGCGACACCCAAACCGCCTGCGTTCTTCCCAGGCCCGCATCTAAGAAATGCTTCATTTGCAAATCAAGGAAGAGTTCATTTCCCTACATAGTTCCCCTTCCAACAATAATTATGCCAAGCCTGTCTGGCATTTCCGCCGGACGCAGGCTGGTGCGGTTGCTATGCGTCCAGTGGCGCGGCGGGAGAGCAAGGGCCGTTGACTGGGATGGTGCGGGGACGGGAGAAACAATTAACCACAGGAAACACAATTAACAATGCTTAGGAAACTGTTCACACAGCAATTAATTCTGCATGCTTGCCACCACTTCAGGTCAGCCACATTCCATTCAGGTTAAAAACCTATCCTCTGACAGTGCAGCTCAGATTGATGGCTGCAGACGGAGGGGGCAGGGTGTCCACACGTGGATGCCAGCTTTTTCCTTCCAGACGCACCCAGCTCGGGATGCTGTGTTGTTTCTGACACAGCTCGGAAGGCCAAGGCCCTCTGGTGCCGCCCTTTGAGATGATGAACACTAATAAGAATGAGGGGCATTCATTGTATACTTTCTGTCAAGGTACCACCTGATTTTCCTCTGCAGTTTATCCGTAGTATGTAGGTCACTTACTTGAAGAGACACCACAAGTGACTGCCTCGAATAATGATGTATTTTCCCTGTACAGAGGTCAGGAAATGACAATGGATGACGGTTGCTTCCAGGTAACGATGGCTTCTGATGGGTACTTGCCAGGGGAAGGGAACCAAAGAATTATCTATTTTAAAATGATTAAAAAAAAAAGTGTTATTATGGGGTTGTTTGGGCTTGCACCGAGATGAGGTTCTTTGGAGGGGGTTTCTGTGTTTTCAGAGGGACTTGGACAGGCATTGCCGGTGTGGTTGCGGCCAAGGCCTCACGAAGCTTTGCTTTTCATGTCGGTAAAAGGAAGCGGTGGGTTCCTCAGGCACAGAAGACAACCTCCCAGCGTCCCATCCATATGAAAACCCTGGTCAAAACCACTCCTTCTCCCCGGTCTCGATCTTGTCATCCCAGGCAGCATGCCCTGCCCCCTCGGCTCTGGGAGCACCATGGACAAACGATGCCCGAACCCTCCTTCACGTGAGCTCGGCACTGGTGAGACGGTGTCTCTCTGCTCCCAGAGGTGCCCGCCCTCCCTCCCTTTGTGTTTTGGACTCTACAGCACCTATTTTTTTTAAAAAAAGAGTATTGTGAAAACGAGACAACTAGCCAGGGCGGGTGAGAGGGGCTTCTCGGACGACCCCGGAAGTGGAAAGAAAAGAGCATAAGGTGAGGTGAAGCTGGGAGAAGGGGAGACGCACCAGCTCCATCCTCCCAGTGAAGCAATGCAGCAAAGATGAAACTCAAGTTTGGGCAGATTTTCTGTTGTTTGACCGAATGTTAAGTAAATAAGTGAGAATTATAGCAGGGAAATAACCACCTTCGCTTGTTTTTTGGGGGAAAGGGGCAGAATCTGAAATAGGCTTTGGTTGATACTTTTCCTCCCCTTGATCAGAGATTCCTTCTCTTTTTCTTGAGTAAGAAAATGAGAATCTCTTTTTGGCCTGTGGGGATGGGCTGAATGGTCCTCAGAAGAGAGGCCGAGGGTCGGGGGGGGGGGGGGGGTGCTGCAAAGTGAACGAGTTTCCAGACTAATGAAACTGACCTCTGTTCTTCATTTTGCTCCTGATTTGTCCTATCTCTGAGACTGAGAAATCGGTCAGCCAGCCAAGCTCCCCTTTTCTCTTCTGTAAAGGTTTCCCTTTGCAGGGAGGATCAGGGCTGCCTGGGGACAGAGGCAAGTTAAGCCTCTCTCTGTCCCCCAGCAGGTCCCACAGACTTCCTCAAATATAGAAGGTGCCCCCTTTGTGTTTACCAGAATCGGCAATGCCACGTGGAGAAGATGGGGGGTGGGTGGGATTGCAGGACATTATGCTCTTATAAACAAAAAACTTATAACACAGAGGTGTAAAGGATGGAGTGATATGCAGCAATATGGATGAGCCTACAAAGAGATGCTGCGTTGATTTATGTATATCAAGACATGTGGCCAGTCCTTGAAGCCCTTCCATGGCCAGCTCTGGGGGACTTTCTATAGACACTAGCCTAACTGAGACTCCTGGCTTACATTTGAGATGGGAACTGTCATAATCCCCTTCTCACGGGTGAGGAAACAGGGGCTGAGAAGTGTGATCACAGAAGGAGTCGGGAAGTAGCTGACTCCTTCGTGTGTCCTAGTGCTCGGGTTACAAATTCTGGGTCGCAACAGGCTCTCAGCAAACCTGGTCTCTTTCTTGCAACTTGTGACAATCTCAGTGGGGTGGATGAATGACTGTTTTCTATGTTCAGTCCTTTTTCCTGCAGGGAGCGCTATTTTCTCATCTTGTTGAGTTCAGATGTGGGCCTGTGACCAGGCAGCACACGCGTCACACGCTTCTTTTCGTCTCCCACACTGTCAGCCGGGGTCTTGAGTGGAGAAGAGACTGTGGCTCAGAGCCATGGCTGACTAGTGATACAACAGCAGAATGAGCGAAGAAATACACTGGTACCATTGCAAGCCATGGAGAGTGTGGGGTTGTTTGTTACAGCAGCATCCCTGAGACTATCTAGACTGATACACTTGCTTCTAGGGAAAGTGAGAAATTCCATTTTTCTGCACCAGGTCGTCGTTCATTCCTTGAAGCTATTTATTTACAGGGTGCAAATCCTTTCCAAAACCCAGCTGGGAAGACTTAGGACACGTTGAGGGCCATGGCGTTTGGGTCTATGAACAAAAACAACAAATAGCTCTTTAAACAGGATGTCATGGTGTTTCTGATTGTGATCCACTCTCAGAATCAGACTTAGAAAGCTGAGGAGCCTCAGAGGAGCCAGAGCTACTGCTTCTTTACCTCAGGATGTTGGGTAAACACTGGCCTCATCGATGTATAACTTATGTGATAAGACATCCTGGATGCGGCGGGTGGGCCGCGCTCCCACTCCCACACAAATGTGCCAGCAGCTCGTCCCAAAAGGTGCTATTCAGACCATCTTAGGGTCAGAAGTGAAATGAGTTTGGGAGGCCCTTTCCCTGATGCTTCTCACCCCTGCTGGCAGCCAAAATGCACAATTTATCATGATTTGACAGGCTCCGCTCCAGAGGGACCCTTGGACAGAACAGTGGGGCTCCGCGGGTCAGCGAGGGTGGAACAGGGAAAGGCTCCAAGTGGAAGCTCGTGGAATCCAGGTGGCAGCTGGGAAATCAGCCACTGCAAACAGAGGAGGCAGCCAAACTCCGAAAGTTTCCCTCTGGCTAATTGGAGAAAACGCCCGTGGAGTGCTGCAAGTGAACCAAGGCAGGATGGACAGACCCCTCACGGAACCCAGGCTGCAGCGAGAATAAGAAACAGGGCTACCTGGAGCTAGAGTGACAGGTTCCAATGGAAGTTGCCTGGCTTTCTGGTATCAGATGGGCTCTAAAAGAAATACTCAGAAGGAGCGCGAGCAGAAGAACAGGAAAGGGTTTGGGTGCAGGTAACAAAATTCCCCAACAACCACAAGGATAGGAGATTACAGGCCTTGAAAAGTGGCAGCTTGGAACAAGAGCTCCCCGAAACAGCAGTTTAGGGTGCAGGTGAGCCCTGCTGGGTGCCACTTAGAAGCTCCCACCTTCGTTGGCTGGCAGAGGATCAGCCTGACAAGGGAGCCCGTCAGTACGTCAGCCACGTTTCCCAGGTTGCTGCTCAGCCCCGTGCTTATTGAAGACGGCAAAGTGGGGGCCACGGAGGCTCTGGGGTGGCTGAGAAGGCCCCCAGGAGTAGGCGGTACCTTCAAAGATCAAGGTCGTTGACCCATAAGAATGGGAGCCTTTGGGCAAGCGGAGTTTAGGGAGTGGAGCGGAGGAGCCTCGCATGCTGGGTGCAGTGGCTCAGCGTGGTCCAACTCATCAGGGCCTTAGAGATAGGGGCAAAGCCCCTGCAGAGACCAGGTCGGATGATGGGGAAGGTCAGGCCTGGGTCTCTCTGCTCCAGCATCAGCCAATTTAGTCAACAATGTCAGGCTCCCCTGGGAAACGCAGCCAATTCCGAAAGTGCCACTACGTGGAGATGAGGACCCCAGTGGAATAATCAGGGCCCACATGCACACGTGCTCACCCTCCACCTGCACAGGCCACCTGCACAGGTACTTCTGCAAGCAGGAGTGAAAATAAACACACACCAGTGAAGCTACCCAAACACATGGGGACAAATACCATTTATTTTGGCAGTGTGCCAGGTATTGGGCTCATTAGGTTAATTTATTTGTGTTTTTTTGATCATTCAGCAAGTATTCATTGAGCACCTACTGTGTGTTAGCTGTGTCCTTGGCACACAGAATAAAGCTGTCAATGAGTTCCTTGTTCTCACGGGAACATACATTCAAGTGGGAGACCTGGAAACTAACCAGGTGAGTGACAGGTGGAGAGAGGACAGGGTCAGGGAGTTCCAGGGTGTGGGGGATGTAGGGAGTTCTGTCTAAGTGAGGACTGGCCACGGATGCCGTCTGTGATCGAGGCCTAAAGGAAGTGAGAAAGCGATTCACGCTGACGTCTGGGGAAGAGTGTTTGAAATTGGCACAGAGTGAGCGGTTTCTCCTGGAGTCAGACGGATGGCCCCGGGAGGGTTCTCGAGAGGACGAAAGCTCATTTATTCCCATCCCCACCCCCTGAGGTGGAAACGTCACCTACATCTTCTAGGTAAGGCAACTGAGGCTTAGGGAGCTGAAGTGACTTGCCCACGATCACAGGGCCTGGAGGTGGGAAATCTGGGGTTCAGACCTAGACTGGTGATGGCAGAGGCAGAACCACCAACGCCCCACTCTCCTGTGGTGATTCATTTGGGGTCCTCACTGTTGACCACAACTGAGCAACACTGCCCTGGGTGGGGGGTGGGGACGGAATCCTTACTAACCGCTGTCAAGGCTCGCTCAGGAACACACCCCCCTCCTCCCTGTGAGCGGTCCCCAGGCCCCTGTAAATACGCCCAGGCTGCAGTTCCACTGGAGGAATACGGCGACTTCAGTCCACAGCCAGGCTGACTAACAATATTTGGGGTTTCTTCCTCCTCAGAGAGGAGGGGCCCCCACCACATGATAATGAGACCCTTTTGAGGAATGCTGTCAGTGCCAAAGTGACCTGCTTAAAAGAAGAGACACAACAAAACTGTGAAGGATGACATTCTTGGAAGTGTCTTAAGTCTCAAAGGTATTTAAAAAATTGAAATCTTAAAGGAGTTTTAAAAAAAATCCCTCCGAAACTGCCTTGGTGAAGTGATTTCTCTTGTTTCCCTCCCACTGTATTATCACATACTAAATGGAGTGGATTTTCCGAGCACTGCGGGGAAGTTACACCCACAAGTCCCTTTGCTAGCAGTGGGATGCGTGCGCCTGTCGTCCAAGGAGGCTCTGCAAACTGACTTGCCTGCGCCCAATGTCCAGCCTGCATCTCCCGAAACGGCTGCAAAGCTTACGGCGCAGGAATCACACAGAAGAGGAAGGAGGAGTCACAGATGATCCCAGAATCCTGGCAGGACCACTGGAGGGGGCGGGGGCAGCTCTGGAGAAATGCACCTGCATCCATACCTCCACCTGCACTCCCGTACCCTCCAGCCACGGGGCTAAAACGGTCAGCTGGCGGTCTGTCTGTGTTGCCCACACCCAGTCCCTTGCAAATGCAGGGAGGCTTCCTGTCCCCTGCTGCGTGTGTGCCACGGGAACGAGGTGACAGTTGCATGAGGCAGCCCCGGGCCTAGGGAGCAGCGTGTTCTTGAGACAAGGAGAATCCACACGGAGGGACCAGCGCATCAATCTATTGTCATGACGGGCTCAGGAGAGTACAGCAAGTAGGAAGTGGTACGAAATTAATCAATTTCTGTGTTGGAGGGGAAAAATGGGGCTCCCTGCAGCTGCAGGAGGTGCGGAGCCCCGAGCTGGTGCCATCCTGGCCCCTGGCGTCCCCGCGGACGCACTGCAGGTGGCCACAGCTGCCGCACGGGAAGCATGGCCCCGGGGAGCACAGGTGCCCTCTAACAAGCCCACTTGCTCTCAGCATCACCGGGCAGATCGATACGCGAGACAGACATGTGCTCACAGCCACTTTCTGTCCCTGTGCCGGGTCCCCTGGACTGGAGCCGGGAGGACTCGCCACGCTGGCCCCGTGTCCCCTGGTTTGCGGAGCCTGCCCCTCCTCTGGCCCATACACACGAGCCTGGAGCCGTTCGCCACGCAGGCTATCAGTCACCACCAAAACTACCCCGCTCCTGTCCCGCTTCTCCCAGGAAAGAAATAAAATAAAAGCCTTTCTTTCTCCAAGAAAGGACCCATGTGATCAAAACACCTTTAGAGAATGATAATATCAGTAGGCTTTATTCAGCAAATAAATCATGGTCGGGTATTTTAAGAGCTTTTGTGATAGCAAAACACATCCCCACAATCCATACACAGACACCGAAACGCACCTTTCTCCGCCTCCACCCCCGGAGCTTGTCATTCGGCCTCGACGGCCCAGAAGATGTTTTTCTTTCAGAACTGCAACCCACGGCCGGTTAAAGAGGGGGCCGACCCACCAGCCCCCGACTACAAAGGAAGGGCGACACAGGCTGCGTGCGGCAGGGGGCCCGGCAAGCCCGGGAAGCAGACATTGTGCATGTTTCTGAGGATAAGATGTCGTATCGATTGGTATAGGTGCCCTGCGTGCGGGAACAAAGAGGGAGAACTCTCCTGTGGAAAACAGCCTTCTGCCGGGGAGTGGTGAGTGGGGGCAGGGAGGTAGCAATTAGGGTACTGGCCACACTCTGTTCCCAGGGCACTTTCTTCCTTCCCCAGGCTGCAGCCAACACGGGGAAGAGGGTCTGGACTCACTTCGCTTGCTGAGTCCCTGGCAGCCCCCAGCAAACTGCTTCCAGCGAGCCTTCAAGCCTTCGCCTTGAACCCTGGAGCTGCAGCCAGGCGGCTTGAGACCAGCAGCGCAGGCAGGGAGGCCTTAGGAATAGGGCAAAGGAGGAGCTAGGTTCTTTCCCACCAGGGTTCGAATCCCCCTATGACTACGCGGGTGACCCTGCGCAAGCTTATTTACCTCTGCAAGCATCACTCTCCTTAGCTCGGTGAAAGCTAACAAGTGCAAAGCACTGATTCAGGGTCACGCAGTGTGCCTAGCACTCTATAAGCATTGCCTTAGTTACCCTTTGCACTGAACCTAGAGGCAGCGACTGTTACCGTTCCCATGTCACAGATGGGACAATGGAGGTGGGAAGGGGTTGGGGAATTTGCAAACACCGCCAGGGCTGGTGGGGGGGCAGCTGGTTGCAGGACCCGGCACACGCTCTCCGCCACGTGTCCTTGCTCTGTAATGACAGCCCCTCGGGGAGAAGGGTGCTCGGACCGACCTGCAGAGCCGTGTCTGCGTGGGGGAGGCAGGGATCCGGGAGCATCAGACACGTAGGAGGCAGTGAAGAAACGGGTCTCAGTTCCTGCTGGGTCTTGGGTCCTTGTGTCATCTCAACGACGGTGCTCATGGCTAAGTTCTACTGCGTCCTTAGCGCAGGCCAGCCACCCATGTCACGATATCTGTGTGTGTTACTTTTGCACTTTACCGGTGAAGAAACTGTGGCTCAGAGAGATGAACTAATACGCAGCTGGAAGCAGGAGAGGTGGGATTTGAGCCTGAGCCGTGTGACACCTGACACCCGAGTGCTGCACCTTCCCAGTTCCTGGCAGGACAACTGTCAGCTCAACTCCAACTCCAGTGCAGACTGGGGCTGTATTCTTGCCTCGTGTGCATAAACCCTCCATCGGAGAAACCTTCATGGCTTCTTTCCTGCCTCACATCGGTATGGCAGAACTGCAGTCAAGATGGGCTCCAAGGTCAAGTAGTCCAGACCTTTGCTGGACAGAGGATGACCTTGAGCCCTCCTTAGGTGAAATGACTTGCCCAAGGTTGAGGACTGAAGACTGGGTGGGCTGGGGTTGACCCTTGGTCTCTTGACTCTGTGGTTTTCTCTCTACTGTCCTGTTCCACCTCCTTAGAGACGGAGAATTCTGAAGCCTGTGGGCAACACGGCGTCTTATTAAAGAGAAAACGAGGGACCGCAGAGAAGGCTTCTTCTCTCACCCACTTAAGATTTTGATTACAACTATTTGTGAGGTAGGGCATGAGCAGAAATAACCTTTTAATAAATGAGTCAACCAAAGAGGCATTATGATCCTTTCTGATCCCAAATTCATTAGATTGGGTTTTTATGACAAATTACTTCTACCGCAGATGTTCATTCACAACTAGAATCTACAATCACCATTTCTCTATTTCCACCTGGACCGGCAAGGCCATGGTCGATATGGACATGTTCTCTCCTGCATGTGAACTCGGTGATGTTTTAGGAGTGAGAAATGAGTCGAAGAAATAAAGATGTTGAGCAAATCCTGTACATAATTCTCACTTCAATTTGGTCATTTGTTCAGCGGAGCCAAATTAGGCACATAGGGAGGGAGGCTGCCAGTGTTCTTTTCAATTTTTAATTTTTGACACGGTTCGCGTAAGGATTTTTTTCTTTTTAAACTCTCAAGTCAAAAATCTTGTATTAGCAAATTGAGCTGGATCTTTCTCTTAAGTGGTTTTTAGTTAAGTGGATTGCACAGGCCTAACCTGAAACACTTTAAACTTGATTCCAATGGAAAGAAACAGCATGTTAAAAAAAAAAAAAAATTAGTTCTATCTCTTAGGGCCTTATCAGGTAGCGGGAAATGAAATTCCCAGAAATACAGTAGTCCTGGTTCTCTGATATGCTAATATCAGCATGGTCAGCTTTTACTGGGAGAAAGAGGATCTGGAGCAAAACCAAAGGATATTTTCTTTTTGAAATGCAGGCCACCTGTAGCCATAAAAAAAGAACCACATTTTCATCTGCAATTAAATAAATGACACAATTAGACTGACTTTGAATTTGTGACAATTTACTTAATAGAGCTAATTTCAGGGGTTTTATGTGATACTCCAGTCCCACTTCTTTCCTGCTAAAAGTACACATTTTTCTCAACAGGTAGCAACACTGTAACTGCTGTGGCATTTTGGCTCATACGAAGCATTCAATGACGGCAGAAAGACATATGGACATGGTTCATAATTAACCTCCCTCCTCCCTTTCCCTCATGCTCCCTAGCCCCCCATAATTCTGTAGAAGATGGCAGCCCAGTGCACCCCAATTCACCCGCAGCTGAGGGTCAGCGTCTCCTCTCATACCTGGGGCAGACGTTCCCTCTTACCTGCGTGTTCGGAGCTCCAGAAAGATGAACCCATTTGTAAAGTTCCCCAACGCGTTTTTATTACTTAAATCTTTTAGGTTAAATTTCTAAATCTATTCCCTCCTGGACTCTCTGATTCCATTTACTCTTTAATGTAACAGAAGACACTCCTGAGGTAGGTATTTTATTAACCCCATTTTACGAAGGAAGAGAACAAGGCTTGGTGCACTTCTATGGCCTGCCTAATGTCGAAGGCGGCCAGACTTACTCTGTGTGCTAAATCTGCCGAGTTCCCGCAGTGAGGACTAAATCTCAGAGCCCGCTCCGTCCCTCCGCAGCCCTGGGAACAGCCCCCTGGGGAAGCGGTGCCCTCAGACCCTCCACGCTTTGTCCCCTGATCTGTCAGAAAGAACTGTCCCAGGAAACAGACTTGGGTCACTCCTCCGAACTCCCGACCTTTCAACTCGCAACGCCATTTGCATTCTGCTTCTGGTCCAACAGAAACTATAACATGAGCCTCAGGTGGGACTTCACATTTTCTAGTAACCACATTAAATAGGTAAAAATGAATTTAATAGCCATTTTGAACCCAGTATGTCCAAAATATTATCAGTTCATGTGCAATCAACATAAAAATCATCACCGAGATAATCCCCCCCTTTTTTTTCCCACACAAAGTCTTCCAAATCTGGTTCGTATCTGACGCTTGCAGTTTCTCTCAATTAAGACGCTAAATTTTCAGTGGTTAAAGTGAAATGTGGCCCTGCCAGAACAACACACGTGTGTTAAACAGAAAATATTTTGTATTGCTTCAGTTTTGAAATGGACACTAATTACAGTGAAATAAAGTGGAAAATCAAGTTCTTTGGTTGCACTGGCCACGTCTGCAGTGCTCAGTGGCCACATGTGGCAACTGGACGAAGCTGTTCCTAGACCACGTGGCTTCGTGGGGTTCCTGTGGGCTCATTTCTTCTGCGATGCTCGGGCGATATTTTGCACCCACACCTCTTACAGCACGTCCAGCTTTCCCTGAGAATTGTTCACTGGTCACCCTGGCTCCCCCTCTCCCAAACTTTAGGCCGTGAGCTCCTTGAGGGGTGAGACTGAGTCTTTATCCCTCCCTTCTTGAGTTTGTCCCAGTAACTAAGTATCAGGTTTACGACACAGTCCAAGGAATAGTTACTGAATGAAAGAATGGCTTGGCAACCTGTGTTTTAAAAAATGCAATTCACTGAGGTCTTCAGGGTTCCAGGCTAAAGATAATAACGGTAACAGTTACACACGGTATCTGTCGAGTTGTGACTTCGTGCCAGGCTCTCAGTTACCACCTGCTTTCAAGGCATTTCTCATTTATTCACCTCCCCCCAATCACCTTTGAGGCAGGAATCATTATTCCCACTTTACAGAGGAGAAAATTGAGGCTTGGAGTCATTAGATAACTTGCCCACTATCACACCATCAGTAAGTGCCAGGGCCAGGACTACGCAGACTCATCTCAAACCACCCAGCTGTCGCCACCCACCCTGTCCGCGACTGTCACCAAACCTAAGGGGCCCACTGGTGCTCTTTTCTCACATTTTAAAATCAATCCCCCCTTTGAAAAACTCTGATCCGTTTCACCTCATCCCCAGATAATGTCTGTGAAATGAAAAGCTTGATGGATTACTGACGAGGTTTGGCGACACATGGAAAGAAACACATCACGACTGAAATGACGTCGGTCCCCACACCACAAGAAGCCATAGTGCGTGCGCCCCCAGTGGAGGGCCCGCTGTCCTTGGGGAAACCCTGCCCTCCTGCTACATCACACCTGACAAACACCTGCCTTCCTTGTTCCCAAAGCCCACCACTGTCCCCGTGCCTTCCCAGCCCTCTGCAGTGGCCTGAGAGGAAAACACTGGCAGCAATGGGGGGACGGGCCGAGCAGATGGCTCCCCATGCCTGTCTTATCTCATTATTTTTAACTGTGCAAAGCAACATACAAGCAAACTGCAAGACCTAGCCTCCCACGCCCTCTGCCTTGAGAGTTTTTTTTTTTTTTTTTCACTTCTTCAAGGCCAGAGGACAAAGACGACTTCAGAGGGGCTGCCTCCATGCTGGTCAGTCTGTCCTGCTGGGAGCTTTGCCAAGTTAGGCCAGGGGGATGCCCGGACAGGCTGGGAGCTATTAGCGCCCCAGAGTTCTTATGCCCCCTGCCTTTCCTCTGCTCAACCCCGAAGGGAGCGGGGTCGCCACAGCCCAGACCACCACAGGTGTGTTCCTGCGCATCCCAGTCTTTACTTAGTTCCTGGATTCGCCAGCAGCCAGTGAGCACCTACCGTCCCCAGATGCTGCAAACCCTCAGTGCAATTTTCAGTAAGGACAGCGAAAACCACTGTAAGTGCTCGCTGTGTGCTAGATGCTGTCCTAAGAATCTGACATGTTTAGGCAAAAATTGTCATTTTTTTGTAGAACAGATGTGGTAGAATACCAGTAATTTTACAGGACCCAACTTAAAAAGATGAATGACTTCATACGATATCTCTAGAACAGATACTTTTATTACACCTAGTTTTAGCTGAAGAAACTGTGGGTAAGAGAGATAAGTAACGGGCCCGAGCTCACTGTGCCAGGAATGGCAGAGCTGGGCTTTGAACTTGGGGACTCTGGATCAGAGTCTTAACTGTACCACTTTGTGCCTCTTACAGTAAAAGTGCCGTCTTCTGTCCAAAGGCTAGACTACATTTCAGGTGCACTGTGGGTAAAGGGCACACTTCCGTGGAAATAGTGCCACGTGGCAGTCAGAGCAGCTTTGGGCCTGGGCAGAGCGGGCATCAAGTCCTGGGCGTGGGCCTGGCCCTTAGCACCTGTGAGGCTCTGGGGAAGTTTTACCTTTCGTTTTTCAATCTCTCAGACCCTCAGTTTCCTCATCTGTAAAGTGGGAGTATTGAAACTCCCTAGCTCACAGTGGGGCGGTTACATTCAATTAAAGTACGTAAATCACAGCTTTGGACAGAGTGAAGGGCCCCGCAAACAACAGTGACTGTGTGGACTGGCTGGAAATAACATTGTCTGTTTGGAGAAAAACCTCTTCCAGACTCCGAGCAGCTAGGTCACGAGCAGACGGCCCATTTCTAAAGTGGGGAGGGCCTACCGTCTTGAAAGACAACCACAGGACCCTTGCGGGGAAGCATGAAGGTGCATCTCCTCTGGAGCCATTCTGCAGAGGAGGCTGCAGAGCCCTGGAAGGGCTGCCCACCTTGGCGGAGAGGCCACGTGTCACTGCTGAGAAGCATGGTCCCCGATCTCCTTCACTCCCGCCTGCCGGCACTGACTTCCGAAGCTGCCCTCCTGGAGGGAGGCCTTACAGAGGAGCCCTGCTGACCCGACTCACACGTCTCAAGCACATGTGGTGTTGGTGACCACATGAAGCCGTGGTTGGGAGGTGCAGCTGGGGAGGGAGAGGAAGGTTAGTGTGTGTGTTGGGGGGTATGCTAAATGATTTCCATCAACCTTCTCCAAAGAGACCACAAATAGACAGTCTAAGTAAAAGCAGTGAGTTTCTTATGCAAATGCAGCTTCAAGACAAGCTGCCCCCCCACCTCCCTCTTTCCCCCCAGATTGCCACTTCTAATCACCTCTGTTCATATTCTGGAGAAGGCCATTGTGTCAAAAGCACGTTAACCAGCAATACTTTCTGCTGTGGACCTGGTATCTGCAGACAGGGCGCTCACAGGGTTAGCATGGACACTGCCCCAGCGCAGAGGCCATGCGGTGCTGGACAGCTCAGGGAACAGGCACTCCTCCCCTTCTCCCTCCTGCAGCCTGGTGCTGAGTCAGGCTCTGGCTGGCTCAAGGATGACTAAGAGGCTGCTGCCCCCCAGAAGCTCACGGTCTAGACCAGTGGTGTCAGGCTGTGGCTCCCGGACCAGCAGCATCAGCACCCTGAGGGCTTGTTGGAAATGCAAATTACTGGGCCTCATTCCAGATCGGCCAATCAGAAACTTAGGCAGGGGTGGGGCCTGGGTAGCTGTGGACCAACCAGCCCTCCAGCCAGTTCTGATGAATGCTGAGGCTTGAGAACTGCTTATGTTGAATATAGGGGGGCTGACAGCAATTTGTGGAAGAGAACCTGAAGGAAGGAGCAGGCTCCACTTGTCCATTTCGAAGAAGGCAGAGGAGGTGAGAGATTCCCCAACACCTGCCCCCAGGTGCACTCGGTCTCTGTCCACACGGGGAGGACGTCAGAGCAGCTGGGAAGATGCAACATGAAAAAGGGATATTTCCACCAGGGTGGGAAGATGGAGAAAATGCCAGACCCGGACTCGGGCCACAGTGAAACGGTGAAGCAGGTGACATTCCTTCGAGCAGGTCTCTTCTCCTCCCAGTCCCTGTGTGCTGTCCCTTCTGCCAGTCCAGATGACCAGTTACCAGAGAGGCTCGGTGCCACCTCCGTACTTAGTAGGGCTGCATGCATGAATGCTTCCCCACCATAACGGGTGTTTCCTGAACTCCCAGCCAAACGGCCAGCTGCTTCAATAGAGTTTTTAAAAATCTACCAGCACTTCTATATGAATTCATCCACAGGCCTCTGGACAGGGCCACATTCTCCACCTTTAACAGATGTGCAGGGATAGAGGAGGTCCATGACGGAAGCCAAACATATAAACTCTAAGGGTGAACGTGTCAGGCGGCGTGTCAGTGAGTGGGCCGGTGCGGGGAGAGATTTTGAGAGAGAGGATATTTTAGACAGCAGCTCCCAGATGGCATGAAGGGAAGACTCCCGCCTGAACTCTCTGGGCAGCGCTGACCGGATGCAGGTGGGCCTTGGCGTGACCCTGCTCTGTTTGGCAGGGTGACGGCAGCCCCAGCCCGGCCATCAGGCACAGAGCTGCCCAGGGCCAGATGATGCACTGGTAGTTGTGTGGGGCATCTGATGGTAAGCAGCTGTAAGCACTTCCAGGGCAAATTCCTTTTTTTCTATCATCCCTGAGGCTGGACTCGGGAGTTTGGGCTGAGCCAATGAGCACCTACGTATCAGCTTAGGACCATTAGGGCTCAGCTTCACCTACCTCAAGCAACATGTGGAAGGCTGTCAGATGGTTCACGGGAGTAACAGCTGGCCCGTCTGCCCTGTCTTTATTCTCTGTTGATGGGCCGTCTCCACGAGATGTGCCCATGGCCACCAGGAATGCCGCATTCATGTTCCCACACCCCGGGGCCACTGAGAAACGAAAGCTTCATTTTTTTCAGCTTCACTTTTAGACAGCCTTGCCTAGGATGTCTGCCTGTCTCAGCTGGGGTCACTGGCCTCCCTGGGTTCAACCACTGTGGCCAGGAAGAGAAGAGACCACGATTGATCCTGTCTGGAATTAGGCTCTGACCTATAAGACATGACCAGGAGGGTGCTGCATGCAGACCTGACCACTGAGTAAAACTTCCAGATTAAGAACTAAAAATCAGGATGTCAGTTATATTAGAACTTCCCATGCAACACTTGGGACCTATTTATACTAAAAGCATTATTCATTCTTTATCTGAAACTCAAGTTCAGCTGGGAGTCCTAGCACGGAACCTGGCACTGCTGTCGCTGAGGGAAGTGGCGTGGGTCAGCCACGCCCCCCTGTTGTGTCTACCGCACCTTGCTGAGAACCACGACAAGGCGCAGAGTCCTCCGTGGAGGAGAGCACAGTCCACACCCAGCCTTAGGATGGCTCTCTGCCCAGAGGAGGATCCGTATCAGGCATCCACACGTTCCCAAAGTGTCAAAACTGCCTGCCTGTCTGGTGTGCAAAGCATATGGGTGACTCTCTCTATCAACCACATTGAGTCCTGAGGAATTTATCAGAAAATCCAGCTCATATGAAATGATGATCCCACTCTTGGCCAGTGCCCTGGAGACATCGGATATTGAGAGAGCCCGCACGAGGCTCACCGGCTGGTCCAAGTCCATCTCCTAGGCTGGACACCAATTCCCTCCTCCCAGAAGGCTCCTTTCTACTCTCGGCTGAGAGTCTGGAACCCGAGCGCTCTGCCAGCTCCATTTGCCAACAGTGTTGATTCCTGTAAATATTTACTAAACTTGCTCGGCAGTCAAGGCACAGGCGGTTTTTTCTCTTCCATCTGAAAGGAAGTTTATTTCACAAAGTAATAGGTGAGGTCTTCTTACTGCCTCATAAATCTGCTATGGTACCTGGGCGCTGAACTTCTTAGGCAGCAAGAACAAACAGTTGTTACTGACACATTCCACACAGAGGAAAACAATAAAACCTGAAACAAAAGTCTACCAACAAACAAAACTTACACAGAGATTTATTCTCTGCTAGAATATTTAACGACAGGATAGAGCCACCCAAAGCTGAAGTTCAATTATATTTCCTAAAGTAGGAAAAGCAAACAGTCAGACAGTATTTTTCTGTACCCAACACCTTCCTATTCTGGTGATGGGGGCTGACTGAGCACCGAGTGTCCAAGCAAGAACCCTGAGCTGTAGGGTGAAGAGTGGAGCTTGGATTTGGGACACATAAATCCAGTCCAGGGTCAAGGTCAGTGCAAGGCAAGATTTTGAACTGAACAACTTCTCCTTCGTGTTCTCCAATCTGGTCACGGAGGCTGTGGTGCCTGAAAAACTCTGGGTGAATATCCGATAGCTTTAGTGAAACAAAATCCAGTCCAGGGCCTCTGGGCAGCGTGTTTGGATGTAAGGGGGAGACTGTATTTCTTCTTCTGGGAAAGCCCCGTGCACTTAGAACAGACTCCTTAATGAAGTGGCAACGATCTCAGAGTTGACCTTCAACGTCCTTCCCCCAAAGCCCTGCGCTTCGCACCATGGTCAGGAGGCAACTCTCAACGAGTGAGCGAAACTTAGGGCTCTACAGTTTTTTCTGGGCAATGTGATATAGGGTCATCTCATGTGTATGTGTGCACGCGTGTGTGCAGCTAATTTCCTGGCAGGCATACATGTGACCACTTTGTCCATGGGAGGGATTATTTTAATAAGTGGCTTTAGCTAATTAGTTTATTTTTGCTGAGATGGCCCCATTCCACGCTCCTAATTCCATACCCTGATTTCGTATAGAAATTGGAAAGCTGACTGAGTCTGGAATGGTTGCTGGGTGATCTGTTTGCACTGGTCCTACCTGGGAAGGCTGCTGTGTACTTGGGGAGGGCAATGACTGAGCATGTCTGGTTCACTACTGCACACCCCGAACCTAGCCATTAAAAAAAAAAATCTTTATTTACCTCCTTCTTTCTCAGAGCACTGTGCTAAGGGCTATCTGAAAGCCATCTCATTTGATCTTTGGAAAACCCCTATGAGACAGGTACTATTCCTGTGTCCTTTTATGGGGAGGAAGCTGAGTCACAGGGAAGTTAGCAATTTATCTGTGCTCAGATAGCGAGTACGTAGAAAAAACTACACGATTGGATCCTGGGCAGTCTGGATTTTGGAGTCTGTTCTCTTACCCTGGACTAGAAAATATTTGTTTGATCAATTAATAAGGAGGGGACTGGTAAGAGTAGGATTAAAGTGCTTTGTGACAAAACCATGGTTTCCAACCTTAGTTATCAGGGCCAGAATTCACATAAAAGCCCCCAAAGTACTGCCATTTCAGCATTTCTGTGTGTGACTCAAGTTCTGACCTTCCACGCCTTCTACCGTTCATGCTGACTTCACCCTCTGGGGTATACGCTTCTCAGTTCTATTACACGGACTTCCCGTCACGGGGCTGCTCACTTCTAATCCCATGCCAGTAGACACCGCTTCTGCTTGTTCTCGGTCTTTCGAGAGGGGCCCTCGCCACTCAAAGGGACTGAGGGTCAAACCTCCTCACAGAAAGACACGCTTTTTGTGACCACAGCTTCCCCTGCCAGAGGCGCCGAGGAAGCCCACCTGAGATCACACTTTGAGAAGAACAAAGAAGCATAAAAGCTCCAAACTACAATTCTCCCCGGACAAGGGAACAGACCACTCCGAATTAGAAGTCGCGTTTTTCTCAATTCACAAATCCACTCCCCATCACAGATGGGCCCTTATCACAGCCCTAGAACAGAATGCCACAGCTTAGCTGGGCGCTGTCCCAAACAGGGAGAGCAGAGCCCAGCCTCAATACTCTGTGGCTAATCTCAGAGCCAGCTCCGAGCCTTCATTGCCGGTCCCTGTGGCAGGTATTTTAGCGACCCAACTTCTGGGTGGTCTCTTCATGCTTCCATCTTTTCACGTGTGATTTCTACAAAGAAATCTCAAATGGCGGGATTTCTGCCAACCCACAGGACATGTGCTTCTCTAGCTCCACACCAGAAAAGTGGTCTGTGTGGCCCACAAACTCGCGCATGCTCTCTGGAACTCATGCCTAGTCGGTAGATAGACCATGCAAGCAAACTCAGCCATTCTCTGCTCTACTCCCTAAACACACCACAGAGATCCGATACTTGAGCTTTCTTTTGGCTACTTGAATTCCAGTTTTCAGTTCCTGTTGGAGAGAGCCAGTTTTTTAAAGATCACATCATCTATGTTTTTATTTTATTTGTATATATATGCATGTATATGTGTGTACACATGTATGCATGTGTGTATACATGCACATATATGTATATATACATATATAAATAAAAACAGATGACGTATATGTGTGTATATATACATATATGTATATATATTTATATATTTAAGATATATATATATCTGTTAATGTCTATTATCAATGGGGAATAGTTACCCAACACTAAAACACATGGAGGAGGGGCGGGAAGGATGCTACTTTCCAACCAAACCAGTTTCCAAGAATCACTGCTAAAGAGAAGTGTCATAAAACTTTTCCACTTCAATCATTGTAAAAACTTTTAATGGGTCTTCTTTTAAACAAATATTGCCATTAGCATGGATGCTATGCAAATGATATGCAGGCCTGCGTTTGTTTGGCTTCCTCGAATTGTTTCAGAAACCTGATCACATCAAATATTTTTCATTTTATGCAAAACAGAACCTCTCAGTACAATTTTTTTTGAAGAGTATGTAGTTTTTCATTTGCATGTGAGTCCCAAGTGGTATATTTGCACTTTGTGTGTAGGATTAACAAATTTCCATGTGAGTACTGCATTTTGAAACTTCATCATAAAGAAGTTACTTTCATATGCCCAGGGCCTTAAGCGCCCAAGACTGGATGACTTTATAGGGACAACCGGGATGCAGGAGCTTAGGGCACAGAGGGCACCAAGGAAACCCGATTTCCCATAAAAGATACTTTCTGCAGTTCACTGTTTCCTACAGTGTATCTCACAAACTGCTCTCAGGTCATCGTGAAGGGTTCAGGGACAAGGACACACTATCGGCGGCTGAGAAATCACTCAGGGCCCGGGACCCACCAATCCGCACCTAAACCCCTTTCCCAGGCTGCCATCCCCCAGTCCGGCGGGGAGGCCTGCGGTGCTCCCTCCGCACTGTCCATGCGCAGTGGTGCGGCCGGCCAGAGAGAGCCACACGCGATCACACTCACTGTAGCCTCAACTCTTTTTTTTTTTTCTTAATTGTCCTGAGATCCTGGAAAGGAAACAAGCGTCTGTGCTGACAGAGGAGCTCAGCGTGAACTCTCATTTTTCACATGGAGCTAATTAAAAACTGAAATTAGTTAAATATGGAAATGACACTTGCAAGCACTTTAGTAGAATTCTGGCAAAATCCCTCTGGAGTGCTGTGACATTACCTGCTGCTTCGAAACTCCCCAACTGAATTTCACAGTTAAAAGGCTGAGCAAAGGGAAAGTTATTATTGAGATTTCGGATTCAGAATGTGTCTGTAAGACTCCAAATTAAATTTCACGGCTGGCCCTTGAGTGGCTGGCGATATGGAACGCAGGCCAATAGAGTGGGCCGTTAACATCGTCCCTGCCAGTGGAGGTCCCCAATTACCCCTCTTTAGGCACGGAGCTGTGGGGGGCATGGGTGGGGCAGTCAGGAGGTTAACACGTCTGTTTCTCTGGAATCTGACTCAAGGCGGTTCACACAAACCAGTTCCAACGAGAGCCCAGACCCATGCCTGGGGCGTGTTGAGGGCAAACCCAGTTCCTTAGGGGTAACCAGACACACTTCTCACATGGGGATTCTTTTTATAGTTCTCTCTTTCTCTATCTATAAATAAAGGTTTTTATGTGCACACATGTATATAAACATTAATGTACACATGTGTATGTCTGTATATATACACATTTCCCTCTATACGTGTATATACGTCTTTTGGCATTTCACAGTTTTTATTCATTGTTGTGATAACCCATTGTGAAGTTGGGGGTCAAACAGCTTGGGTCTTACAGGGAGGTGAGAATGGTTCTCTCTGAAAGTTCCTAATCGAATAAATAACCTTTGCAAGTGGACAACAAAGAAGAGGGACCTTCCAGCGTAGCTGGAAACAGACCACTATTCAGGATGCCATGGTCCCCCTTCGCGGGCAAGAGAAGAGGCGCTCGCTCAAGGGCAAATTATGGTGTTTCTCTACATCTGCGCACAATTTAATTAAACCTGCCTACGTGTCTGATGGCTCTGGATCAGTGGCGGAGTATTTGGGAAGTCCAGCCACTCTCCGAACAACTGGAGTGTTGTGATTTTACTGTTTTTCCGACTCCCCATCCATTTGCCCTTGAGGCGTTCCCTCCCGCTGGACCCTGGCCATGACTGAAGCAGGCACTCGGTCCCCGCCCAGGCAGGCCAGCTAGAGACGCCAGTGGTGCCAAGGCCAGCCTGCTCCGGGAGCCGCTGGCAGGCAGTGTGGCTGGGCTGGGCTGGGCTGGGCTGGCAGACAGGGCTCTCTGGCAGCTCCGCCGCTCATCTTCCCATCACACGCGGCTCCACTAGTCCGAGGCCTGGAACCCACGGTGACTTACCCAGCTGGATGGGGGGATGCTGCAGCTGTACCATCAGGCTGGCTTACTTTTATTGAATTTTGAATATCCAATTTCAGAGCAATTCAAATGAATTTGCCCAAGGCCGCGGATCAGTGTGGCTGCCGACACTCTCTGCAGTAGGGTTTCGAAGTTCATATTTCTAAACAAAGGCAAGATTACAGAAGCTTTCCTTGTCAAGACTACTGCCTCTAAAGAACCCTCTCCACCAACTCTATCAGGTCGCATGCTGACAGCGATGAAAGCTGTTGTGCTAATCCCTGTCCCTCACTCTCTGGGCCGTGGTGGGCAAGCAAACTTCTCCCATCGATTAAAGACAGAGAGGGGAGTGGACTGGGGGTTGTTTAACAGGATGCTGAAGGACCCGGGACATGGAGATTGGTGCAGGGGATGTTGCTTACAGACAAGAAGCACAGAAGTGTGGCACTGAGCGGACAGAGTAGGTGGGGGTGGCCCCAAGCCCTTGACCTTGGTGGGAGAAAACCACCATTCAGAAAACCAGGAGCAAGCCCTGGCTGGTGTAGTTCAGTGGATTGAGCGCGGGCTGAGAACCGGAGGGTTGCCGGTTTGATTCCCAGTCAGGGCACATGCCTGGGTTGCGGGCCAGGTCCCCAGTGGGGGCCACGTGAGAGGCAACCACACATTGATGTTTCTCTCCCTCTCTTTCTCTCTCCCTTCCCCTCTCTCTAAAAAACCAACAACAAAAAGAAAACCAGGAGCAATTCTAAACTTGTTCTGAAACAACTGTGCACCGCACACCTCATCGAAATGGAAAATAAACACAAAGAACCACTATGCGCACTTTGGTATGACTGAGCTGACGATGGGAGCCATTTGTTGCAGGGAGGCTGTCTACCCGTTCCAGAAATCTGTCTTCTTCCACCCTCGCCACTGTATTCTCGCCCTGCCCCATCCACGCCCGGGAGGCATTTGTTTCAAATGCACAAAGCAAAACTTCACCCCAGTGGTAGGTGGCTGAAGAGTCGTGGAGACAAAGGGGCTTCCAGCGAAAAAGCCGAGCACAGCCGCTTGTGGCCGAGGGTGCTGGACAATCCCAAGGGAGCCTGCTCTGACTGCTGTCGGCAGGACTGGGGACGCTCTCCGGGCTGGGAACACATGGAAAACTGTTCTTAAGAAGCCTTGGGACAAAACCAATTCAGTAACTATTGATGTTCACAATCCATCAACTCCTTCCCTTAGGTGTGAAAAAACCAACAACAACAACTCAGGGAAGAGAACGAATGGGGAGGGGTTGCTCTCAGAGTGACACCGGAAGTCAGCTTCCTGAAAAGTCCCGCCGCCCCTCGCCCCCAGGACCGCCCTTGTCACGAGTAGCTACTTAACAGGTATTTGTGGAATAAATGTTGTCTTTATGTTACCCAGGTTGCAATTCAGATTTTAGAGTCAGAAAAGACTCCAAATCTGGCCATTTAATTGTTACATAGCATTGGATAAATCATCTCTAGGCCTCAGTTTTCCCATCTATAAAAGGTGTTTGGTAATGGTACCCGCCGTACAGGGCTGTTTTGAAGGTTGGATGCTACCATTCCCAAGGGTAAAAGTCTCAGCTCCTCCTCTTCCATCTATCAGCTGGACAAGTCCCTGCCCTTTGTACCTGATCACTTATGTGCCTTTGCATCATGCTATGGAGTCTGCCTTCAGGGGGAAAAAAAAGTATCTCAAGCATGTAGGATAGCCTTTGTTTTTTGAAAAGTCTTACAATCCTTCAAAACTGACTGCTTTGCTTGCTCAGTGCAGTCGGTGTCGGCGTGCCTGGTGAACCTCAAGCTCACACCGTAAATGAGGGAGCCATGATGTTTTAGGCCTCGTCTCTGGACTCAGATACTGAGTAAAGACATGGAAACCAAAATGTAAAGCCAACGGCACCCACATAAAGCAAAAATACCAGCGACAGAAGTAAAGGAGGGCTGCGGATATGGAGAGCCCAAAGGCTGAAGGAGCCTGGGGGAGCTGGGTAGATGTTTCTAGAAACCAGAGGTAAGAGGAGCTGGTCACAGGTCACTCCCCTTTCATGCGCTGCCCCATACGTTTTAAATCATTTGCTCCTCTGAGCAAACAGGGCCGCTGGTTAGTTATCCAGTAGATGTTTTTAATTACAAGCTGAAAAAGCCACTCAGTAGCCCTGAAACCAGTGCCCTCGTGCCCAGGAAGTGCTTTTTAATATTTATACATCTAAAGAGGGTTTGCCCTTCCACACACAGGAAATCATTAGGAAGCCTTCTCAGGAGGATATCACTTTGGTCAAGGTCACGCACAAATCTGCACTTCAAATTTCCACCTAGGATCACCAGTAGGTGCCACTTTTGTGCCACAAACCATCCCTGGCCCTCTCTCGGCTTCATTTCTAGGTTATCAATTTTTAAACAGAGAAAAGGAGCAAAAATGTGCTGGCGAGACAATTCTGAGCCTCTAAAAGTTAAAGAATCTCCCCCCGCCCCGCCTCGTTCCTTGGCACAATCTATTTAATTGAGAGCTGTTTTTTTTTTTTTTTTTTGTCTTGATTTTACTTTTTTTCTTCCAGCACAGCAGAGGAATGGGCAAACCAAGGAAACTACACTCAAAGAAATGTCTTGTAGCAGTTCTAGCTCTCACTTTGGTTTGGCATGTCACCTATCTAACAGTCCCGGGGACAGGAAACGTTCCATCAAAGCTGTGAGCGTGGAAGGAACAGCCTGGATGGTGTCCAAAGACACACAGTAGCTTAGCAACTTTTGAAGTTCAGAAGAGCCAACATTTCAGTTCAGGAAGCAGGCTGGTTGGAAGTTCTATCCTCCCCAACCACGAATCACGGAACGACATGCCCCCCAAGGTGGAAGTGGCAGCCATTTTCAGGACCTGCTACCCAAGCAGTCGAAAATCAAGTGCCTATCAGGGTGCAGGCAACATTTGGCCTGAGAAAACGAGACAAAATGACAATGCCCTTTCCCTCCCCCCAAAACGCATAAAACAGAGAGCCAGGTAGGGTCCAACAGAACATGACTGAGAAATGCCTTGTAGAAGCCTATTAGTCTCCTGCTTCCCCCATAAAAAGCATAAAATGAACTGCCACAGGAAGGAAGGAAAAGCAGGAATCAGGCACTGTCTCTGCCAAGACTGTCTCTCTAAGAATCGGGGTTTGTGCCTCTGCCTCGTGCAGAGAGGGCTTTTTGAGAATCCTTCCTTCTCCCTTATCTCTGGAGAATGGGAGACTCCAAGCACCCATTGAAGATGTTTTGGGGATCGTCTTATAGCCCTTAGCCCTGTCTTCTGTAGTTAAATGGTGAATGTGTATTTTGTAGGGGGAGGCCTCTATGAACTTGGCCAGTAAGCCTACCTATATCCTTAACATCATCCCCCATATTCACTGCTGATTGTGAATCCCAACAATCTGACCCCTGACCACCCAGAACTTGGCCCTGAAGCCCAGCATGGATCGTAACCTTCAGAGAACCTAGTGCACTGTGGTCAGGAGAAATCCATGCCCCTGTAAAGCCTCGCCCAGGTTATCTGTACCATGACTGGTCCTCACTCCCAGGCAATTAAATCACCACGTAGGTGAAACATGTCATTTCAAGTGAGGCGAAGAAATGGGTGTTTTTAAAGCCACCTCCTCTAACATCTATTGTCCTTCAAACATCATTCAGTGACAAAATTGGGAAGTTTGTTAAATCCGATTCTATTGTCTTCTAACTTTCTCATTGCCTGTGCAAAAATCACTTTGGAAGTACGTTATTTGTCCCAGAACCTCCATTATCATCCAGCCCAGCTGGCATGCACTGAGCTGATGGATGCCACTAAATTATCGGAACAGGAATATTTCTCTTGGCTCCCCCATTCCCAGGGGCTGGCCCCAGGTTCACTCTGTCCAGGACAGAGCGACAGTCTCATGACCTTGGCGGAGCCCTGCCTGGTGTCTCCCTCTTCTCCACCAGGTATAGTCGATGACCAAACCTGAGCATTGAACCTCCACAATGTGTCTCCCATCTACTCTCCTCTTGCCTATCCTGTTTTTAACCTTGTTCGGTTCACACTCCCCGCTTTCTGGGCTTTGAAGTGAGCCCCTCGGCTCTTGTTCCTTCTAGCCTTGACCCACTCGTTTCATCCTGCTCAGGGCTGCCAGACTGGCGCACGCCCTCACGTACTCAGATTGTCAGCAGTTTTCACGTCACCTGAGAACGAAACCCAACGCACATTTATTGGAATGGCATGAAAGGGTCTTGGTGGTTGGGCTGTTCTCTCCAGTCTCATCTCCATTCGCACTTCAGCTCCCTGTATCTGTTTTGCTTCACCGTTAGCAACCTGTGGTCCCTACAACGCCACACTGTCCCAGGCTTTAATCCCTGCACTCGGCGTTATTTCTGTAATCGACTGCTCTTATCTTATCCTTCTGCCAAACTCCTATGCACCCTTCCAGCTACAATTCAAATGTCACGTCCTCTCTGAAGCACTCCCTGATACCTTCGGATACATTCCTCCCTTTCCACTCGTTGCTTACTTCCTGCGGAGCACACTGTGGCCTCCTTTGTCCTGTGTTGTTAGTGACTGCCTGCACATCTGCTTCCCTCTGGGTGTGACGGGGAAGTGTGGGAGGACAGGGACCTTGGCCGCCCATCTCTGTACCACCAGGGTCTCAGCACTTAGAGAGAAGGAAGGATTCAGTAAATGTTTGCTGCGTAAGTAGATGAACAACAAAGCCAGTCCTTTGGAGGTAGGTACCCTAGAATCAACTCAGACTTGAGAATAAGCCTTAAAATTAAAATACGAATGTGGGGATTCTCTCACCTAAAAAGTCCTCAGCTGCCAGACTGGTTCTATTTTCAGAGCTCCGTTACTCTTCTCTCCTATCCTATTCTTTTCTGAGACTTCTGATACAGGGGTCTGAGTAGAATTGCCCTTCTCCTCCTTCAGGGGGTCAGCAAGTCCTATTTTCAGCTACTTCAGCAACCGGGAACCCAAACTGTTATCAATAAAGGACCCAAGAACAGGGAGCAATCTGATCCTTTCTCCGTCCAGGCTCTATTTCCCTGGAAGCCCTTATTTCCTTATGAAAAAAAGAAAGAGGAGGAAAAAATAAAACTCACAAGACCACACTGAAGCAAATACTTAGAAAATATTTTTGAAACATTTGGAAGTAATTTCTATTCACAAATTATCTTCATTCACAAAAATGAAAAGGCAAATTACGTGAGCTGGGTAAATTGAGAGAGAGAAGAAATTAGATTTAATGCTGGGAGCAGAGAGGAATAGAGAGAAAGGAAAAGAGAAAGACTAGTTATTCTACATTCTACAGTAAGTACAATTTCTCAAGCACTGAATATGTATTACTCCTATGAATGCCACAACCAACTCCAAGATGCTGGTAGGTAGCTCATTTCTCCGTATGGCAGAAAAGAAGGTTTAAGCTGAACGAAGACATGTCTTCCATCACCCAATGGTAGGAGAGGTGGGACTTGCAAGTAAAAGTGTGGGAGAAGAGGGAGAGAGGACAGAAGGAAGAAAGTGAACATGTCAAGGAGAAAGGGCCAGGAGGGGCCTGAAGATTCACCCAACATCAACCATGAAAGGCAAAAATGACCTGAAGAACTCTGGAGCCATCCTCTGCTCTGTGCTCCTGACACACGAAGCTCCTTTCTCCAACAGCCAAAACGCAATCAGAATAATTATCCAGCCAATGGAGCGAGCCCCTCGCTTCTTAAAAGGGTGAACCCACTGGTGGCTCAGAGGCTCCTCCTCTGCGCTGGACGCAACTAGGCAGACTTCTACACATCTTGATGGGGCTTCCCGCCTTCCTGGGGTACTTTCTCTGCTCGATAAAAATTAAATCGCCACATATGTTATTCAAAAGAGATTTGCTGGTCACAGGCTATAAGAGGCCCACCAACCACAGCTGGAGTGGAAGGAGTTCGGAATACAAACAATGCCAAATAAAACGAGCAGAGAACGTTGGTAGAACTCCGATGACTTCTCAATGGCCCAGCACACACTGAGCTGCCCAAGCCAAATGAGTTGGCCAGTCTAAAAATAACAGCCATTTTCCTACTACATGCCAAGGCACTTCGTAACTATTCTCTTGTTTAGTCTTAATGATAATTTGGCAAGAATGGACATTATTGTCCTCATTTTAGAAGGATAATGGAAGCTCAGGGAGGTTTAAATGATATCCAAACTCAAACTCAGGTCTAAGAAGATCTAAACCTACATTTTTTCCACCTAAGTTGCCTGCTTCTAAAATTGATGATGAATCATCTCTACTTCCTTTTCCTTTAGTGAAAGGACAAGAGAAGCTTCTAGCTGGGTCAGGACAAAGGGAGGAAGAAATCCCAAGGGGCAGAAGAAGAAGAAGGTGCTAAGCACTGAATGCAGTGGGACTAGAATAAGTAGTGTGCCTGCTAGGAGAAGCGCCATGCAAAGTTAGGTATTGTCCTGGGCTGACTCGGCCTGGTAACACTGTGAGGTCCACCCTAACCCCTCCTAATAATCTTCCAACACTTTCTACCAACCACTGTGTCAAAAGCTGTGCACGCAACATGTAATTTAATCTGTGCAGCGATTCTTGGAGGTGGGTGCATTTATTATCACCATTTTACAGATGCCAAACCAATCTCACAGAAGTAACTTACACAGAGTCACACAGCTGGTAAGTGTTAAGAGTGGGGACTCCAGCCCTGGTGGCAGAGGGTCTGCTGTTAGTCACCAAGCAAACTGCCTTCTCCAACACCCACTGAGAAGATGCTCAGGGACCATGACTCCATTGCTCTGTAAGGTCAAGGTCAAGAGGCAATAAACATGGTTTTGGAGTGTCAGCTCTGCAGATTCCAGGTTAACATGAGCATTGGAATTCTGCAGGCCTGACCTGCAAGACACTCCTGCCCTTCACTAATGGTGTAAACGTAAGCAAGTTTCTGCATCTGTGAAGTGGGATTGAAATGAAGATGGTGCACATTCCTTGAGATGTTGCAGGACCTCACTATAGAAGCTGCTGTATTTGGGAAGAAAAACATATACTAAGTTTAATTAGTCCGATAAAATAATAGAATGCTAAAGAGAGTACTTCCGGGAGGCACAGAGCATTCAGACTAAGGGCGTGGATGCTTTGCTTAGGCAGCTGCTGGCTCTGTGACCATGATAAGTTACTTAATCTCTCAGCCTCAGTTTCTGCATCTGTGAAATGGAGATAAAAACAGTATGAACCCATGGGGTTGTTATGAGGATTAAATATGAGGCAAAGTTCCGTGACCTGCATGGAGTAAATGCTGCATAAAGGCTCTGACTGTTACAATGGGGAAACTGAGGCCCTAGGAAGGGAAACACTTGTCCACGGAGGCCCTGCAAGTTGACAGTAGAGACGGGTGGGGACCCAGGCCTCCTGATGTCCAGGTCACACTGCTTCTCCTCAGCTGTGCAACCTTGGGCAACTTACATAGGATTTCTAAGACTTGGTCTCCCCATCCGTTCAGTGGGGACCATTCTTATTTCTACTAACAAGGACGTGAAGGGGATTAAACACGTGATTGAGGCGACGGCCTCAACCTGAAGCATCGTCAGTGTTCACTAATCATGAGCTGCTATACTTATTCCTTCCCTTCTGGTTTGAAAGAGAATAGATTTTATCCTCGGGAATAAGGAGGAGAAAAATGGGAGGGAACTTCCCCTCCTGGCTCTTTGGCTGGTGACTGACTCAGAGAATAGGGGGGTGGGCGCTCAGCACAGAAGAGAAGCAAATGGGAAGAGGACAAACCACGAATGAAGCAAGCCACCCGGGAGAAGTCCCGTCAAGTCCTGTCATCCTCCAGACTTAACAGACTTCTCCTGCAGGCACGACACCTGGAGTAAGTGCCTGAGTCCTCTGTGTGGAATTCTTTCCCTTTGTGATTCTAGAAGCTTCTGTCAGCTCAAACCAGAAGCACTGTATTCTCATTCTCTACGGCTGTGCTGGATGTTATTGTGGCAAGAGCGGTGTTTGGAAACTGACTACCTGGGCGCTGGCGCCAGACCTGCTGTTCACTCGCGGTGTGCCCTGGACCAGTCCTCGCCCTACCTGAGCCGGTCTCCTGCGCCTGCCGTCTCCACGCAGAGTCACGTGGTGTCACCGAAACATAAAGCACCGCTTGCTTTCGCTATCATTTCCTCCTGGCGGGGCCCCCCGTCAGGAGGAAATGAGAAACCTGTGCAATTGCCTTTAAAAATGCCAAATTTCCCTATCAGTCTCCAGTCCTTTATGTAAGAGGAAGCGGCCTTCTCTTCCACTGGGGATCCTGTTGCAGGAGGAGGACCCTAGCAAAGCGCCAGACACGAGTAAGTGGCTATGGAGGCTGTTTTGTGGGCGGAGGGGTTCTTTATGGGGCTGTTTAGCCAAGCAACGCTGGCCAGCAGGGGAGGCTGTATCAGTTGTGCAGGTCACTGCCATGTTCCCGGCTGCTCTAAGGGCCAGAAGACAGCGTGGCCATGGGCTGCTTGGCCATCAACAGCACCATTTTGTCATGGTCCCCAAGGGCCCTTCCTCCCCCTGGGGTCACCAGAGCAAAACCACCATCACCCATAAGGCTGGGCAGGAGTGGTGGGCAGGACTGGAGATAACCCCACCCCACACCCACACCCTGCCTTTGCCTCAAAGGTGGCACCTTTGGGTTTCTACACAAATCATTTGCCTTAAATTGGAGAATCCTTCTACTTCATTGTCCCATTAAGGGTGATTCTGTCTTTTAAGCAAACTCCAACCAATGATGAAATACCTTGCCCATCAAGGGTGGCTCGGCATCCCGAATAAGTGGAAACCATCACGCCCAGGGCAGAATGGAGTGTTTTATATGTGTTCCGAAGGCAGCAAAGAAAGATTCTGACAAAAAAGAAATTGTTTCAGGCTTTAATAAAATCTTCGGCATTTATGAGCAGGGAGCTCACAATGCCAGAGACGCAGACAGCTGGGGTGAAGATGGCCACGGTGCTGATTAAACACCGGAACTCAGAGGTCAGACTGCACGGCGCTGAGACCTGGCCTTGTTATTTACTAATTCTGTGATCTGGGGAAAGTAATCTAATTATTGTGCCTCAGTTTCTCCTTCAATAAAGAGAGACATGAGAGCACCAAACTCTCGTCATGTTGGTATGAATGAAATTTTAAACATGTCTACATGAACTGTTCAGCCTGTAGTAAATGCTCAAAAATATTAACGACCATCATTACTCTAAGATGCCTGGAAGGATCAGAAACATCCTGCATTACAGGTTAAGCTGCGCTGCCCCTCTACCCGGAGAGGCTGAGGTCCTAAAATCCAGAGTCCGTGATGTGACCTTATCTGGAAGTAGGTTTCTTTGCAGATGATGAAGTTAAGTTGAGCTCAGTAGGGTGACCCCTCGTCCAATATGACAGGTGTCCTGATAACAAGGGCACATCTGGCCACAGGGACAGGCAGGCACACAGGGAGAAGGCCATGTCGAGACTGCAGCTATGATGCCACAAGCCAAGGAAGGACCAGCAGCTAAGAGAGGCCTGGAACATACCCTTTCCGAGGGCCTTCAGAGGGAGCCTGGCTCAGTGAACTCTTCTTTGGCTTCGAGCTCTCGGAACTGTGAGACAAGGGATGTCTGCATAAGCCACTCATTCTGTGGTACTCTGTTATGACAGCCCAAGCAAACCAGCACGCCCTCTTTTGGAGGGCCACATTTGACAAGTATAGAAAAGTGATTTCTTAGAAAAAGCTGTGTGTCTACCCCCAGAAAAAGCAGAAACTAAGCTTTTGAGTGTAAAAATCACTCTAAGAAGACATTGTTGGTTTTTGGATTTATCAGACAATTCTGACATTCTTCTCCCTTGTTGCCTCCTATCAAAGGGCCTCGAAGAGCTTTCCTAGCCTCCTGTGAAGCAAGGGACAGCCACGGTACACAATTCTAATTAATAAGATGTAAATAGAATAGTGAGTGTGAGTGTGGGAGGGGGGCTTAGACTTTTCCTAATAGAAGGGACAAAAAAACTTGAATCCTTCCCTTCTCTTTCTTCCCCCTTGATGGTGGATATGACGTCTGGAGCTGCATCGGCCATTTTGTGACAACGAGGCAGCAAAACCATGGTGAGGTGGGGAACCTAATGTGCTGGGAACGGCAAAGTGGAGAGAAAGAGCGAGCTCAGGTCCTGGATGGTATCCCTGAGCAGCATAAACAATGTCAATTCCTGCCAAGCTTGGATACCTAGCTAGCTGAGGTGAGAAAACTAGAGTCTTGTGTTTTGAAACTCACCATTAGGAATTCTACAGTGGTTGTTTTTGACAGCTTTAAGTGGTGTGCATTTCTAAATGAAATATTGTCTGAACTGACCATGCTGACCAGGACTTTGGGCTCCCCTCCTCACTTGCAGTTTCCAAGTGTATTTCATTTAATCTCCTAATTCTTTCTGCCTGTTTCCAGTCTTCCCACATGCCCCGAGGTGGAGGCCTGGCCAATGAAGGTATCTTTTTCCAGCTCTCAGGACAAGGCTAAGGTGTTTGCATGGTCAGAGGTTTTCTAGTTTCTTTTCTTTCCTGGAAGTGCTGTCATTAGGGTGGTCACAAGGACTTCTGGGAACACATGATGTCAGTCACCAAGCACTTATTTATAAGTCAACACACTGGCAATACACATATGGGTGAAAAGTGGCCTTTGAAGTTAAATACACCCATGTTTTGAACTTCAAATCCCAACCACAGACTAGTGTGTGACCTTGGGCAAGTTACTTAACCTCTCTGAACTTCATTCCTTAATTATAACAGGACAGTTGAGTCACTGGGAAGATTAGATCAGATATGGAATGTGAAGTTTCTGCATATAAAAGGTCCTTCATCAATGGCTGACCTCATTGTCTTTTTCATGGAGGAAAAAGTAGTGGGGATACTTTGGGCAAGACGTACATTCAGGGCTACCTGTCATTATACCTCTCAGTGGAATCCTCCTTTCACAGCATAAAGTTGACCAGGTCAGGGAAACCACTTCTCATAACTGAGCACCACAGCTTGCTTTCATGAAGGGGATTGAGGGCTTTGAGGGTAAAAAATTAGCACCAAGAGGAATAAGCAACGGAGAACCAAAGCTCACCCACACGAGATTAACACACAGGTCTGAACACTTAATTCTGGGGGTGAAAGCGGAAAAAAAAAATACACCTGAAGACATGATTATAAGTCAGGTAGACATTCTGAGTTGGAACAGTCTTTGCTTTGGCGGGCTGTCCTGTGCATTGTGGGATGTTCAGCAGCATCTCTGGTCTCTACCCACCAGATGCCAGTAGAATCCCCAGACACATGAAAAGCTTCGCTGGGCGTTGCACTGGAGTCAATCTGCAGGTGGTCCCCACCACGCTTTTAAGCCTGCACAATGTGCAAAATAGAAGGAACATGATTTTACCCATCTTTGGCCTCTGACCACCCCCTGCGTGAGCAGAGGCTGAGGTTGACTAGACTCCATCCAGATTACAGAACAAGAAGTGATAATATTTGGACTGTTCCATCAATCTGTGCCAAGGACCCTTCAAATCAAGTCAGCTTAATGGGTAAAATATTTGATATTCTGCAAAAAAAAAAAAAGACCCAGCGGGTTCCCATCCATCCTTTTCACACAAATCATTGCTACAGCCAAACATATCGATGAAAGAGCAGTTGTAAAAAGGAAGTGGAGCCCGAGAAGAGCCGTAGCTGTTTTCCCCATATTTGGGTACGGGAGGGCACTCCTGGCCAAGCCCTGTGCTCACCGCACGGAGGGGCTGAAGCATCTGCTAATCAGTGCAGCTGTGGACTCGGAGCCTTTGCATTTCGCACACTTTCTCTACGGCTCCCAGTAATTTTGAAAGTGTTCTTTCCCATGCACACCCCTCCTCATCCTTCATTATGATCATTTGCTTACAAAAATGCAGCCTTAGAGTCCTCACTTGCGTGTGTTTCTCTTGGGATCTTCTTGGGAGCCCTTTGTCTTGAGAGTGTAAAACGCCGTTCTAAAAGACTCCGTGGCATATACCACAAAGCACTGGAGAGGGTAAAACCTGAGGAAAAGGCTGCTCTGCATGAAAATATTCATACACATTAATTCATTATGCACTTGAGAAATGACAAGTTGATTTGCAAGAACAGTGTAAGATGTTCTCCTGCAATTCTACCCATGGTGAAGAGCCTGTTCACTCTGTTCCAAACTCCACTCTAAACTTCTCCTGGATGTCGTACAACTCTCAGCCAATCTTTGAGTCCCAAGAGCAGATTCCTTTATGTTGTAAAGAGGTTTTGAGAGTTGTCATCGGCGACGGAAAGGCTATTAGACAATAATGCCGTATTTCCTGCCAATCCCCGGAACTCCCCTCTCGGGGCATCATGGGGAGGCGCAGGAAGGACTCTACAGGCTCCGGGGGGTGGGGGTGTCACCGGATCACAGCACTGCTGCCATTGTGGGGTGAAGGGAGAAGGCGAGGGTGTGACATTGGTCTTAACCCAACCTAGCTTGGAAAGGGTCACTGATTTTGGATTCCCTAAAGACAAGCCCCATGGCATAGGGTAAAAACTACACAGAACTGGGATGTCTGGCTTCATGGCCAAGTTCCCTCCAGCAGAAAAGATAGTAGAAGAACTGAGAAGAAGGATAAAGATAAAAAAAAAGAGAGAGAGAGAACACAGAGACATAATTATCTACTAAATTTAGGATCATCTGCACAGACAATCCATATAATGCAAAGTAAAGTGCCTTTGGGGTCTAAATTATCTTGGTTAGTTTGGAAGCTAATTCTAAAATTCCCCAGGTAAGCATGCTGTTTTATGCTTTCCTCTGGGCGCCTAGCATTAGAGAGGGCATTTCATGCACTTCAGTCAAATGTTAAAACCGAGAAAATACACGGAGACCTCCGCGTGGTGCAGGGAGAGGGCGCAGGGGTGAGGGAGAGGCAAGAGGGCAAAGGCCGTCTATGATATCTGGCCCTCTCTGCCCAGATCCATAAACCCATAACCAACTTCATCCATCTCGCCCTTCAGGCTGGGCACAGTGAGTCAGCCTCATTTGCAGAGACGCAGGCAGCTGCATCGGAGTTTAAACCTGCTCATACAGTGCATATGTAGCAGATTTATCATAATTTCCAACCTGCCTCTAACCGGCTGATCAAAAGGCAAGTTTCTTCTTTGAAGATTTTCATTTGGAAGCTTCACTGCCCCAAATCAAAAAGGGCGACGGTCCCCACTCCCAGGACCACGGCCTGCATTTGTGAGGCAAGCACCTTCAGAGCCTGGAGCGCGTTTCCCTATTTATAAACGGGCGCGTGGAGTTTCAACGTATATCCTGATCCCTCTTTTTGGTTAACAAAATTTGCACTACAAATAAGCACTATGGGATGGAGGAGTTTTGTGAGCCTTTTAGAGTTGAGTTTTAACCCAATTCTGCTCTTTCTTTTTCTCCACAGACTTTTATACCAAATCCGAAGTGAATGCCTCGGAAGGGGTCTTGGTGGGTTTGATTGGATCAAAGGGCTCCCTCATAATAAAGAAACCGCACACAGAGATTTACTGAGTGTAGTAAAAGAGAATGGCTTCTCGCCGGCCCCGATAGAATCACACACCAATAAAAGCGTTTTAGCCAACCATGCTTTTAGAAAAGCGCGTGCCGATGCAAAGATGGAAGACTAATTCTTAATTTTTCCGTTCCTCCATTTTTGACAACATTCCTCTAGCGTTCCAGGTTAGAAACCTGAAGGGCACGTTAGATATTTCTAACACAGTGTTCATCTCTGCGGTCAGCCTAAGACGGATTCGCTCACAAATCTGTCTTTTCATCTTTGGAAGGAAGCTCGCACAGATTCACTCTGCTTAGCCAATGCAGGGGTGTCAAACTCATTTTCACCGGGGGCCACATCAGCCTCGTGGTTGCCTTCAAAGGGCCGAATGTAATTTTAGGACTGTGTAAATGCAACTACTCCTTAACTAGGGGCAAGGAGCTCAGCGCTGCTGCCAGGTAGAAACAAGGTGCCGGGCTGGACAAAACAAGGTGGAGGGCCGGATTTGGCCTGTGGGCCTTGTGTTTGCCACCTGTGGAGAGCATCTACTAGGTAATGCACATGATAGCATGCCAGGATTCTGTCATATTACACTCCAGCTTATAAACACTCCCTGTTGCTAAATTAATAAAATTAAACCTCTTGCCACATTATTAGGCCATCTATCTCCTGCTCCTGCTCCCCCTCACCTGGGATTTTCCCCCACACTTCCTCCTCAACACAGCCTGTTCATTCTGGCCTCTCACCTTCCCTGCCGCGCGCTCCTCTGCCTGGAATGCTCTCAGCCTACTTCCACTTCAGTTTCTGTCCATCCTCCCAGGACTGGGTCAGCCTGGCACTTCCTCCACCCAGGTCGTCTTCAACTCCTCCAGCTCTTGGGAGTTACTACTTGCTCTGAACTTCAACAGCCCAGCTCCTGTGTTGCAACTTAGCATGTGTGGGCGTGTGCCCTTGAAGGAAGGCACCAGGAGCGACGATAATAAGGACTAGCAATTCCTACTTTAAAGTTCGCATCGAAAAGGCGATGACTAGGTGCCATCAAGATTGTGATTGTCACCGTTCATTGCTTGCAGTTGAGAAGAACGAGGCTCAGGGCACTGAATTGTCTTTCTCCAAAACGCTCAGTTAGCCCGGGTTGAGAGTGGAGCCTGACTTTCTAAACCAAACCCAGGGCTTTCTTGGCTGGACTCCTCCCACGCCCAGATGACCCTTAAAACCAGGAATCATTCCAACTGCAGGTCAGGTTTCCTGATCCAGGTGAACAATAATCTCAGAAGTATCAAGTTTCAATGGTCATGGTTTGGGTCAAGAAAGAGCAGAAGCAAGAAGCTGTGTCTTGACAAGGTATGGGAAAGAAAACCTATCTTAAAAGTGATCAGCAACTCTCCTCACAGCGGGTGCCCTGCCATACCTGAGTCCCCAGACCTTTCTCAAATCCCTACGGAAATTCATCTCTGAAGACCGCACAGTGTCCTTGACAACTGACAGGCACAGTGGGCTCAAACAGTTTCTTCATGTCACATCGAAAGAGAGAGAGAGAGAGAGAGAGAGACAGACAGACAGACAGACAGACAGACAGAGAGACAGAGAAGGGAGGCCTGGAGCGAGACTGAACTGCTGTATTATCTCTGGAATTCCTATATTGGAACAATCTCAAATGAATACTTGAATTTGCTTGAAATTAAAGGATAAAACTTAGTATGATGGATATCTATGTAGATGTGTTGATGAGTGTCTCTGGCTAAAAATAAAACAGCCACCAGCGCCCTAAACCACGCCCGTTCTTTATCCCTGGCTCCTCAGATTTCAGCAGGCACCCAGGTGGAACCCAAGCCAAATTGCAGCTCATTAGCACGGATGAAGAGAAGTTTAAGGGCAAGTGTGTAGTAAACAATGATAATCCTGACTTAAGCAGGAGAAAGAGACCTTTCTCCCTTCCCTGAACCAAAGCGCTGTTTCAGGCCGAGGCGGCCCATTCTACTATTACCAGCTAATTCGACCGCAGGAGCAGATGCAGCTGTGGCCCCGGGAACAGGCTCCACCATCAGGCTGAACATAATCCCTCCTATAATGAAAAAGCTATTTCTATTTCTGAGGCCTCACTACTCTTCATACTGAAGAGCCTTGTGCCTGTCACACATTTATTGAAGCTTATTACTCATCTAGGCAGCTGGGCCCAGTTAGTATTTGGAATTATATTTTAAATCGCAATTTTTCTATTATTTATTTTAGGATTCCAAGGCTATGGGGAGAGCATGTCAGTGTTACTCTTGATGCGTCTGCAAAGGCCTAAAAAGCCCCAAATCAAAATTCGTTTCTATGCAGAGAACCTTCATGCATATGCGGAAAAGCTTTAGTTGTGACACCAAGGAACCTACAGGTGCTGAAGGCTCCGGCTCCTCCCACGACCCTGGTTTAAGTCTTCCCACAGAGCATTACAGAAACCTTTCCCGGGCCACTGGCTTCGCTCTCCCCTCTCACACCATGTGCTTTTCTTTGGCTTTTCAAGATAAATGGACAGCCTCTCAGGATGCCGGGAATGGGGCTGTGAACAGATGGGCTACAACTGTGGCCTCATCACCCAGTGGAAAAATGAGAACTAGCTTAAGCTAAGTCAGAGGATTATCTCAGCTGATCATACAGCACGAGCTTCTGTTTATTCTCTAGGCCAGTGGTAAGCAAGTGGGTCTTTCTTGTGCGGGAGCCGGCGGAAGCTATAATTCTCTTTCGTTATTCATCTGGTCTCCTTCCCCCTTGATATTCCCAGGGAAAAAAAAAAAACAACCAACCATATGTACTACAGTTACTTCAAGGAATGCTTTACCATATTTTTCCTCTCTTACGCATGCTTGCTTTTTCTCACAGTTACCTCCCCCGCCCCCTCTGTACAGAAGTATTCTTTGTGGTTAAGGTCTGTCTGCCACTTGGCCTATGTTGTGAATGCAAATCAGCCAAATTAGGCAGCATTTGCACTATGTGGAGACTCCTTCTGGTTTTCCTGCAATTCATACCAGCCAGTGTTCACGTCTGGAGCCTTTCTCTACATTTCCACCAAGAGAGATTCCAGACCGGCCCCTCCAAGAACCCCCCTGCTGAATATCCATCCTGCTAAGTGAGTTTTGAACAGTGAGACGGCAAGCCCAGCGCCAATTCAGTTCACCCCTTTAGGCAGGTTTGGGGTTTTGTTATTTTGTTTTGCGGTACTGCGGGAGATGTAGGCTCGGGAGAGGTTCTGGGTAGCGGTGAGGCAGCAGGAGCAGGTGAGGAAGAGAGAATGACAAAGGGCGTGGGCAAAATTAGCAAGGGTACTTAGCAATTAGGAGGAGTTCAGGCTTGGCTCTGTGTGATCTCTGTTGTCCCCCTCCCCCCATCTTCTTCATGTTTGGGCAGCCTTCTCCCCGGGTGGCGTACACAGCTCGGTTAATAAATCCCTTAGTCATACAAACACGACAGACAATTCTTTTCCTTCCTTCAAGATAAATTCAGTCACAGATATTTCAGTGGGGTCCACTCTCCAATTTGCCTCTGACATTAAAACAAGCCATCAGTATTTCACTGCGATACAGAGAGAACTGCTGGGTCAGCTGACCTTTCCAGAAGGCTTAATTCCTGTCAGTTTTGAAGAGAGGCATAAAATACCGTGCAATCAGCATTCACATACTTACAAAAGAAATAGAGCTATTTCCTCCCAGACAGGGCCGAGCCTGGTCCTGAGGTAGCACTTTCACCCCCGTGACCTTCATTGAAAGTACCCAGGTGGGGGCAGGGAAAGACGCAGATGGGCAGGCCAGCAAATTTTTTAAAAGCCTGAAGTGATTTGTAATATATATATTTTCCTTAAAAAAAAATTAAACCTGACACAGCAAGATAAATCTGGACTTGCTCCCAGGATACTTCAAGGTAGAATGTACAGAGGAGAGGGGGGGGGAAAACATCCGTATCTGTGCAAATGCAAACACACACTGGTTCCTGAAAGCCAAACCAAATTTACCCGTCAAAACATGTCACTGAAATGTGCACATGGGAAGACATGTTCCTGACCGGACCATTCGGGACAGGGACAACGGGGGTAGGGCTGCGTGTGGGCACCATTCACACACATGCGGAACAGAGGGGCCAAACGCCCTTCCCTTGTCTGTGCGTCCCGCCTCACCACCAGCCAGGACTTGGGTAAGAAGACTTCCCATCAGCCTGAGAATATCCATGTTCTGTCTTAGACCCAGGCTTGCCCGATTAGGATTTAGGAAACTTTTGTAAATGATGCGAGTTCCTAAATCCATTGAATTTGGCCAGGGGCTAAAATTGTAGGGTCATCTCAGATAGCCCACTTGACCTTCCTTTACACCATGAAGCTAGGCAAAATAAGACAAAGAAGGACCTGATATAAAATAATTCTCCTTCCTCACATCAAGTTTCGACCAAGATTGAAAAGGCTTCCGAGAATGCCCTCGCTTGATTAAAAAGACAAACATACTTGCTCCCTGGCTTCCGGGGTCACTCCAAAGACAACATATCTGAAAACAAAAAGTGACCTCTAACCCCTAACTTTCAGCGCTCTCCTGGGAGCCAACGTGCACATCCATTCTTTCCGTCTCTTACATCATTTTCAGTAGCAAAGATCGTAGCGGAATTACACGAATTTCAATTAGGCACCACAGAAGATAAACCAACCTTAGTGAGAAATGATTTTGTAGGAGGTATTTTTAGAGGCACCCCCCCTTCATACACTTTATTTGAAATATAGATTGATGTTCAACATTAGATGCATTACTCTCATCTATTAGGCGAGAGCCTGCCGTGTCTATAAATTCAATTTCCTTTATCATGGTGGCTTTCTGGTTTATTTGGATAAATGTTGAGCTGTCCACTGTTATTTATCTAAGTAGCTCATGAGGGAACCAAAGGTTTAATGATGTAGGATGAGGTGGTGAAACAGCACCTCCAAGCAATTCTCAGGGATTGCTTTTCATCTCATTACTCTGGCCGGACTTATTGGTTCAGGAAATTGTGCGGAAGATTTCATGTACTTTGGTGTGCTGGGGGTCATTTTTAACCATACTCCCGGCCTCTAATTGTTGTATGTTTTATCCTGCTTACTATGTGGAATTTCATAGTTTGTGTTGCTGGTTAACACTTCTAATTACTCTCGTCACAGCTTCGTACACCCTTTTCTTGTCTGAATTTTATTCCACTCTTAGTATTTATTCTTCTTTCTTCGACTCTGCCCTCTTCATTACCCTGGTGCCAAGAAGGATAAGCTAATTGCAGGCCAGCTTCTTCCTTTATTATATATAGAAGGTTTTTTAAAGTAAATTCAGGAGGAGACGATGCCTTCATTTTACAAAATACAGATTGCAGAAAAACAGGTGTGTGTCTCAATTTCTTATTGTGTAATGGTTAGACCGCTCCACATTTCTAGGGGGGAAAATGGATGGCTGACTTTTGATTCATACCAATGAGCTAATAAAAAGCTTTTTAACAGGAAAGGTTCTGCTCCCTGATGGATCGGGGGAAAGGAAACTCAGATGCCTTCAATCACTGTTGTGTGTGCCTGATTAGCATCCTGGCATGGGCCGTTTGTGCAAAACATAACTTACGCAGGTCCTTTCAGCTTTCCTATTAGCTGTACTATTTTATGGGGTTGCTTATTAGCCTCTCGGTCTAGGAAAACATTGCCAGTGAACATGTCCTAGATTCTGAGACTAGTCAGCAGATTCCAGCCTACAATGTGACCTGCTAATCACTTGCCTAAAGAAAATTTCTTGCCCCGTGGAAAAACATAAACTTAATCTAATAAATTTAATAAATATTAAATTAATAGAAAATAATTAACACGTAAAATTAACATACAAAGTCACAAGAATTTTTTCTTTTCACGGGGAAGAAAGTCTTTAACCCACAATTCTCTCAAGAGTCAGGAAGTCTACAAATCTTATTAAAAGAAAGTTTAAACACATGTACTTTAACTTAGCGAATGCCCCAGAAGTCTACGTTTGTAAAATCTGGGGCATAAGCCAGCCCTGAAGACAGTTTCAAAAAGCCATCTAATTCCAAGGCACAGCGAACTTTGTGAAAGATGTCACCTCGTTGATGGTGGCCTGACAAACAGAGCATTTTGACACACTGCGACTTACCTTTCCCTGGGGAGCGGAAGCAAGTCTAATGTAACTTTCACTAATGTGCTTCTAAAACGCTCCTGGTGCCATGTAAGTAGGCAAAGGGACAGAAGTGCATCGGGACAGCAAAGGGAGACATGAGTGGATGTGTCTTTCTCTTCTGAACATCGGGGTCCTGACGGGAGAGCCGCACATGCTTGCAGGAATCGTCCTGAAAATGACCTAACGCCACTGAACCCCCGCCCCTCCCCCAAGGGGAGGGCCTTCCCCAGAAGCTGCGGAGAGAGTCGTGATGGAAGAAACGCAAAGACTGGAGGCTGAGCGCGTCCTCCCTTCCCTCCATAGCTTTGGTTTTTAGGAAATAAAAGCCTGTGAAAGATGATATATATTGTGCATCTTATCCATTTCTTTCTCCTTTGAAGGATGGAAGACAGTATTTTCTCCAGCAAAGCTCTTTTCTTATCAACATGAGGCTTCATACTGCTACATTCTCTGAAGCGTTCCAGTGTTTATTAGGCATTTATTTAAGGCTAGAAGTTGATAGTATAAAAAAATAACATAAGTGGAACATGCAAGGCATTGTCCTCTTCTTTCTTTTTTCGCGGTAACATTAAATATGTTAATGCAGTTGCCGGATCATTTGCTCTCCTGATGCTGAGGATCTTATTATGAGGCGTCAATTTAATAAGTGATTTATTTGATGAGAAAAGGACTCAGGCACAAGTTCTGGGTGTCTATTCTTAACAGAAAATATGAATTTTCTATAAAGGAATCTGCAATAGAGGACACAGGATGTCTGGTTCCAGGTGACCTTAAGAGGAATGCAAAGGTTAGAAAAGTTAGTTTTGGGGTCAGGTTTCTGTTGCGTGAGGCTGAGCAGGGCCCTGCAGGGCACAAAGGCTTCTGTACGGCATGTGTACACAGACCTAGTTCACTGTATAATAGTTCCTTTCTCTACTGGTGCCTTGTAGCGACTGCTTTCATTTCTTAGCACATCCTCATTTACAGAGAAGCGGCCAACAGACTTCCAGATTTATGCCATTACTTGCTCCTTCACCTTGAACTCCAACTAAATCCCGCCGCACTTTTGTAATGCGAGTGCCAAACGGTGGCCATGTGCCAGGCTTCAGTCCGCGGCTTCACTCAGCGAGCTCTCTCCATTTCAGGGAATCACAGATTCCTGCTGGAGGGCTTCACGGAGGTGGTGCTGACAGTCCCCCCAACTGCTCCTTTGCCTAAATGCCTTCTACCTTGGAAATGCAATTTGGGAGCAGAGGCAATTAGAACACCAGGGGACCGGAAACTTCCCTTTGCGTGGAGGGGACAAGTGAAACTGGGGACCAGAGATTCTGGGTATTTCACAATGCCTTCCAGAAATGGTCCAATGCAGCCCTAACCCTAAACAGCATTTATTAATCAACAAGTATTTACTGATTGTTTCCAAGGTGCCAGGCACTGTTGTGGGTATATAATGGCCCAAGCACCTGGTTTATATTTCACACTGGACCTGGCCTAGGTGGTGGCCAAAACAATAGTAACAATAATGCCATTTAGTTGGGCTTCTCTTGTGTGTGAAAAAGAATATAAACAAAGCCACTTTAAACTGGAGCTGGGGCTGCCATCCAGGAGGAACTGCGTGGTCCATCTGACGCCTCGAAGCTCTGAACGTCAGAACAGGACAAGATAACCTCGGGACTGGGCCTAAAGCCACACTGTGCCCCAAAGAACTACTTGTGAGGATAACAAGAAAGCAGATCTTAGGGCCATTGCACTGATGACTTGAGGGCGGAAAATTAAAAACACTGTTCAGAATTAGTGTCACTACGTTAGCTTATCCACACCAATAAAACGTCTTCTACTGATGCCATTGTCCCCCTTCCCTGGCCTGTGTCTCCTACGCAGAACACGATTTGGGTTTCTACCTGAATCGGTGCTTTCTGAAGAGCAATTTTTTTTCCCGACTTCAAATAAATGCTTGCTGCCTTTCACTGTGGCCTTCTATTTTTAGGTTTTCATGTGCTAGGTACTTCCTCATGTAGCTCACTGATGCTAAGACTCTAACTTTTCCCACGTCTCTGAATTCAGAACACACCCCTTTCTCCGTGCTTTCTCAGTCTGTCAGGCTGCTCCCTGGTCTGTTGGGTGACCGAGGGCCCCTCTATTCGCATGGCTGCCCATCAACCCAGACGGTCTGTGCCTACTTCTTTAACAATGACAAACACTAAGAAATCATATTTTAAGTAACAACCTATTCTCCCCTTGAGGATCTATACCGTACAATAACGATACTTCCCATGTATGATGACAGTGGACTGGAAGAAGAGTTGTATGCATGGATCATTTCGGGGACTTGAAACACCTTTACCGGGTAGGAATTACCCCCATTTTTTTGGATGGGAAACTTAGGTGCAGGGAGATCAAGTAGCAAGCCCACAGTCACATGGCTTTTAAGTATATGTATCGGAACTTGAACCCAGGTCTCTGGGACACCGAAGCCAGAAATGTACTTTCCATGAATTACATTGAGCTGCTCTTTTTCCAGTTACTGTGGTGAGGCAAGAACCTCTGCAATTTTGTTCCAGGGGAAACACAGCGTGAAGTAATACAAATAAATGGACAAATGAAAGACTTGGGAAATGGCGACCCGTGGGCCTGGTGGGCAGCGAAGCAATCCAGTTAGTAAATGGAGTGGGTGGAGAGAGAGAGAGTGGGTGCCACAGCGCCCCACGACTGCTGCTGGACTGAGGGGTGGCTAGAGAAAGGCCAGACAGAGGTCAAGGGACAGACAGGGACAGGGATGGTGGACACTCCCCACCCACTCACCTAACGCGTACTTTGTGGAGACACAAAGTCCTGGGTTGGTGGATGACACTGGCCCCCCATTTCCTTCTCATGGTTCTTGAGGGACTTGGAGTTGTAGCAACTACTCACTCCTTCCTCCCTGCTTTTGTATTAAGAGGTACAAAATCAGGACAGAAAGTTGCTCCCTCCTTCTCATCCCCCCAAGTTTGCGCATGAAGCTGGGACAGCCTGGTCTGGCTGACTACCTTGATTTTCAGGCATCTTAGCGGGAAAACAAAGGCACCTCCCCCTCGGTAGAGGGACTCGCCTTTTCTGAATGTCACACACGAGATACAAACATAGCTGCGTGACTGTCAGGTGATGGAGATCCACCTAATGACTTAATTTACTTTCTGTAAATCGACAAGCCCTTTGAAATCAGGTGTGCACATATAAAATGGCAGTCCCCCTGCCTAGGACGCACCAGTGTGCAGGCCCGGATGGGACTTTATTATCTGGTTAAGAGCACATTAGCATATCTATTAGAAAAGAGGCTGCTACTAACATCCGAACAAATAACAGGACTGGTCCCCTGACCTACCTGGGGGCAGTTCTCCTTTTCTTTGTGTGGCTAACTACGCGGTTTGAGCATTTGGGGCCAGGGAGTTGGGTGGAAATGTTATTTGCTGGATTGCTCAGATTTAATCATGAGAATTTTGCCCTTTAGATAATAGGAGGTAAATATATGATTTGGAATCCATAAAGGAGGGAGAGGTTTTGCATCTCTTGGGATAGCCAAGGAGCAGTGAGTTTGAATGAAAGAGCCAATTTTTTTCCCCTTAGGCTGGGTCCTCACAAAGCCTGCCAGGTGAGCGTGCTGTTCTCATCATTTTCTGTCATTTCTTTGTTTTCCCCAAACCTGCTCGGTTCCGAGAGATGGGAATACACACACAACAGCGGCTGAGAATACAGAATTCATCAGCAGGAGTCTCAACATATCAATTTTCAAGTGTAGCAACTTTAAACACATTGTAAGCTTTTAGTTTCCATAGAAAATAATCTCTCATTGTTTGCAAAAAAAAAAAAACCCTGAAAGCACCCCAAATTACCACACTTTTAACATCCTGACATGTTGATGGCCCACGTTCTTCCCAGATCAAAGCAAGAGTGTCAGAAGACAGGGCTGAGCTGCTGACTCAAAACACAGTATTTCATATTTGGCAGGAATTATCACAGTGAAAAAAGACAAGGTGACTTTCTAATATATATATGTATTTTAGTTTGGCAGAGATCTGAAGAGCTAAAAACTAATTTAGGATGACACAAAAGCTCTTATCTTTCTGCCCCCTCCCCACTTCCCAACCCCGTGAGGAGCTCCTGACAGAAAGAAACTCTGTGTACGCGAGGCATTGTTTTTAACTCACAGCTGATGGGCGGAAGCCTGTGTCTTTTTGAACCATGGTGTGGACTCTTGTCTTAGAATTTCTAGGATGATCTGGATTTAAACAGTGAAGTTGTCCGTCACATGCATCTCTCTTCCTTGCTGTGGGCTAGCTGTGTGAAAACTTGGGTGCTTTTTAAGAAAATGAGATCTAATTAACGTTAACCGAGGACAAGAACGTGACAGTGTCATTCCATGACCCAGCACTGTCACAACCTGTTGGAAACCCTTGACTGGAAGGCAGCAGGCCCTGCGTGATCTAGGCAAGGGTTCTGCCCAGGAAGCTGGGGAAACTGCAGGTTGAAAAAAATGAGTATGTGGCAGAATTGTCAGACAATTCCCCTCCAACGGAGGTGGAGCACCGTTTCAGCATTCTGTTAGGATGGAAACTCTTATCCTATACAGCATTTTTAGCTACAGGGAAAAGCGCCTTGCTTTTTCTAGTTTGGGGTGGGGTGGGGTGGAGGGCAGAACGGCAGATGTAATTACTCATTGTGAAATGGGGTTGCAACGGCCAAGAATGTCAATCACCTGTCCCACCTACAGCAGGCATATGGTTGGACTCTTAGCCAGTTTGAAAACAAGTTTTGTTTTTTTAAAAATATTTTATTTATTTTATTTTTAGAGAGGTGAAGGGAGGGAGAAAGAGAGAGAGAGAAACATCAATGTGTGGTTGCCTCTCACGTGGCCCCCACTGGGGACCTGGTCCACAACCCAGGCATGTGCCCTGACTGGGAATTGAACTGGCGACCCTTTGGTTCTCAGGCCGCGCTCGATCCACTGAGCTATGCCAGCCAGGGCTGAAAACAAGTTTTTTTTTTTTTTTTTTTTTTTTTTTTTATGAAGGTAAAGACATTCTGAAAAGGTAATCTTTGGAAAAGAGCGGTAACATAACCCGACAGGGGTTGGCAAACGGTGGCCTGTGGGGCACACCCTGCCTGTCACCTGTTTCTTTGTTTGTGTGTCGTTCGCAGCTCCTGGGCTGATAAGGTATAGTTTTACACTTGAAATGGTTGAGACAAAAAATCAAGAGTAGTATTAGATGACACATGAAAAGTGTGTAAAATTCAGATTTTGGTGTGTGTAGCTAACGTCTCTCGGAACACAATCCTGCCCATAGGTTTGCGAATTTGTTTGCTTTTGCTTTGCAATGACGAGTTGTGACAGAGACTGCGTGGCCTACAAAACCAGAAACGCTCGCCGTCAGGCTCCGTACGGAGAACGCCTGCCGCCCTCGGGGACAGAAGGTGTTGGGGCAGCAGATGAGGAGACTGGGGGGAGCTGAGGTCCACGGGGTCAGACGATGATGCAGGGAGAGAAACCTGGCACTCTCTCTTGCTAACGAGGATGGAATGAGGAACGGTGACTTGAAGCTACAGAAGAGGACCCTGCCGGTGTCACACGGTACTTGGAGACTGGCCAACGGTAAGCTTTAGGAGAGAGTAGTAGGGGCAAAGATGCTAGACTGGAAATCAGGGAGCCCAGGGCCTAGTCTCAGCCCTGCAGCTAACTAGCCTTGTGGCTTCCGATGCTCCGGGCCTCTGCGTCAACTCCTGTCAAATGCCTGCCATGTGCCAATTTTATTTTTTGCTAGAGTGTATGGTGGGGGCTGGGGGTATGGTTCCAATTTTGTAATTATATAAATGTGCTTCTAATGGAGAAGGTATAGACGGCAAGTGCTGGGAGCCGAATCCACCCCACCGTGGTATCACAAAGTCCCGGAGGGCGCCGGTCACCTACACAGTAGAACCGGCAGGAAAAAGCACCGTGCATTTCTCTGCTTAATCATTCTATTGCTTCCTTTGCTTGGGGTCAGTGTGATTTCTTGTGGGACTGGGACGGATGGCAATTCCACTAATAAGACAGAGTTTCTGGAAAATTACGGAACAAATGATAGTCTAGCGGAAAGTACCCTCACTCCCATATGCCCCCCTAAATGGTATAAGACTCATCAGGAACAGGAATGGAGGAAACTTTTTGGTCCAAGTCCTACGTCCTCATTTGCTCCCACCACTTCAGGCAGAATACGGGCCCCTGAGAGTAGAATTAGGTCTAAGAGGCGAGTTTGGTCAGCTCTCTAACGTTTTCCCTTTACCATGACCCCTAGGCCTACAGATCCCCCATTACCCTGCACAGGCACTTATCATAAAGGATCTAAATAGGTTAATATTAGAGGATACTAGGTGGATTAATAGAAAAGAGTTTTCTGCACAGTAAACTAAAGATAATAAAAATTATTAAACAGAAAAATATCCTGAGCCGTAGAAGACAGCCGTTAACCACATAACCACAAAAGTCTAACAGGCTCATGACAGTCCTCGTACCAGACTTGTGGTCAGACACTTTGCTGATCAATTAGTAAGATTAGAGCTAAAAGCTTGCCAACTAGCAAGATTAGAGCTAAGAGCTTGCAAAACAAAGTTTAGCTGTATTGCCCAGCTGTTTTATTTCATGTATGTGTCATGCTTCTCCGGAACTCTTGCAAAAGCAAATGTATTCTGAGAAAACCACTCCTAGTGTAAAACCCCCACACTACTTGAGCTTGCAAAAAATTATATAAATAAAGGACTCTGAAGCCAGAAGCATAAGAGAAGCATCTGGCCAACGAGCTAGAAGCTACACCATCGCGTGTCGTTCTTCATTCGCCAACTCCGCCCTCCCTCGCTTACCTGTAGGACCCCTGGACCTTGGCTGGGGCTGGACCCCAGCAGGCAAGGTTTCTGACATCATTACACACGCTGTGAGGATAAAAACACAGTGCAGCCGGCAGGGCGCCGGTGCGAAGCTCCATGCTGCTTACGTGATTCAGAAACTCAGGGATCGAGGGGCCTTGCTGGTGTTGCAGCCAATGCAAGTCCTTGAGCTGCCCAAGGATGTCCGGCAGCTTCTTAAGAGGGAAGCTGTCTTGCCTTCCAGATTCTGCTCAACTGGTATTCCCTGGGAACCATTTGGACCAGGGGCTGAGTGATGTCCCACCTGGTGCTGGAGTGGTTTGTGCAGCTCCTCGGAGTAATTTGTTCCAGGTGTTTTGTACACTGGGCAAACTCGGCATGGGAGAATCGAATGGAAGAGCGTATCAGAAGAGATCATTGACCCCAGCTGTGAGATCAGGAATGGGGGGGGGGCTCTTCCCTGGGATGGCAAAGGCCCGCCTCTTCCCATTGATAGGGGGATTGACGTTACTCTGCTTTGGCTCCCACCCACACGCTGGATCTCTGGACGAACTCATCGTGGGGCTGAACCCTTCCAGATTACTCATTTTTGGAAAGTCTTCTCTTGATGGGTTTGAACATGCAAGAAAGATAATTGGATCTACTGGTCACCGTCCCTGGCAGGCCTGAAGCCAGCTCCTGCCCATAAACATCCTCGGGCTGATGCCTTCATGTAGGGACCTGTCCTGTTCTACTGGAACACAGAGTCACCTACGAACCCGTGTGGGCTCGGGTCTCAACGTGCTGGTCTCCCTAATAGGAAGGCGTCGGTTTTTAGGCTGCTTCTCCGTCCTCCCCCGATGGCTTGTGTCTCGGTGGGCACGACCCCTGGCTGCTCCCGACAGCACTTTTCTCTGTGTTTGCAATGCACTGTGTATGCCCCTGAAACTCTGTAATTAATAATATACCACTTTTCATCTTCAAAGTGATTTATACACATTAATTAATCCTCACCGTGCTTCAGAGTTTCTGCATGTAAAAAACCATCATGTTCCCACGTTTCATTTAGGAGACTGAGAGCCAGAAAGAAAGCAACTTTGTCAAGGTGAAGGAGGACGGGACCTCTGGGGTCAAGATCAGAACTCAAGACCTTGACCCCCCTACCTCACCTGCAGACCTATTGTCACCTTTGAAGAGTAGCCAGAGTCCCCCTACGGCTCCACGCTCAGCGCCATGACTGCTGGGTAAACTGGCTCCTTACATCAATCATCTGGAGTCATCAACTATTCTTCAATGCTCTACGGTCGAATAATCTTACCTAAAAGCATACATAATAGGAAATGATGGATTTTAACCTAATAAGCCATCCTAAGATGCTCGGGTCCAGCTTCCAGCAGCCTCCAGGCTGAGGATAAACATGTTTCCTAATCCATCATTTACAAGTTACACATCTGATTAAAACATTAAACTCTCACTCTATGGTTTCCCATTTATGTGATTGCCTCACAGAAAGCTCTTCTATTTTAACTATCAAGTGCAATACAGCACCATCGCCCGGGGAGTAGCCATCCATCTCTCCCCTGCGAGTGGAAGAGAAGGCACGCCCAGGATGGTATTGGCAGAGGCCAGCAGGGCACACCAGCCCAGGAGAACATCAAGCCTGAGGAGGGAGCTCACAGGCCCTTCTGGAAGTTTCTGACACAAAGCCGAATCACGCAAAGACCCCAAAGGAAATTCGGTTTGCTGATGCTGAGGCCCCCCGAGCAGCTCTCTGGGGAAGCTCACAAAACTGCTTTTAACAACACAAAAACTTCTGCACAAGTCAGTGAGGGTACATCAGGCGCCCTTCGCCCTCCCTGCTCCCCCCAGTCAACCCATTGCTCCATCCTTTGAGAAACAGGTGAGAAGCAGAAGGGACTTTAAATCAGGGGTGCATGGAGGCCAGACCTAAGTCCCCACAGAGAGCTGGAATGCAGAGCACAAAGATTTTTGCAAAGCCCAGGTAAGTGTGAAGCCCCTTCCCAGGATGCCCACTTTCTCACTTTTGGAGGGTGTTCCTGAGAGATGCCGCTGGTGGGGAATGTAAAATTTATTCAATTTAGTTTTCCATATTCAGATGAGCACTGGGATATTGTGGGAGAGAGTGAAAACCTCACAGCAGGTTTTGACTAGTAATGGTCAGGGCCCAAGAGCCCTAGGGGTGTGTGGCCGCCTTCCCTTGCCATCAGGCAAGCATGGGTGGAGTGGTGTGGGACCCCTGGACTAGTCCCTCCCTGGCAGGCCCCATGCTGGCTGCCAGGAAGGAAGTGTGTGGGCCCCACTCCTGAGGGAGACGGGGCAGAGCCTGAGGGATTGGGGTGCTCTTTTCTCCTCTTATTCGCAGGGGTTTCTGCATCAATGCCGAGAGCTGTCTGGAGTCAGCCTCTCTTTGCTGGTGGCTTTTAGGTTTGCTTCGCAACACGGCACAGACAAATTGGGGAGGCCTATCATCACTTCCCTGAAAGCAAGCCAGAACCACCAAGCGTTTCAAATAAACTTCAACAAACATCACTGTGGCCTCTGCCTGGGCCAGGAGATCTGCCATTGGCAGGCTCAGCTGACAGAGCAGCAGCAGGGGCTCTCTGTTGGGACCAGGAGCTGCACGCAGACTTTGTGTCCAGCCCAGGATGCTCCCAGGCACGTGGCACCCTGCCCCTAAGCTCCTGGCATGTGCTGCTTTCCATAGTGACATGGCCTACACCCCAAGGATGCCAACCAACATCCTTGGTATGGGAAGAAAGATACCCAGCAACATTGCCAATCGGCTACCCTAAGGCAGACCCTGAGTTCCCAGAAGCACAGCTGGCATGGGAGGGGGACCTGATTCAGATTCAGCAGCATGTGGTGAGAGTCAAGTTAAGGCTAACGGAACAGAGGCAAAGGAAGGGACGCAGGCAAGTCCACTGTGTCTGGGTGACTAGATTCTGCACAAAGGCCTGGCTGGATGCTTGGGCCTCCCAGTTCCATTTCTGTTCCACAGCTCCATAAATAAGCTAGCTGCTCTAGCTTTCTAACAAATCAAGATGTTCCCAGGCGTGCTGATCACTGTTCTTCTTCTACTTGGTTTTTGGCAAGTTAACCAATGCTCATGAATTTTAGCGCACAGACCTGGGTTAAAATCCAGTGATGGAGAAGACTAGAAGGCTACTTTGGGGGCGAGGGGTGGGTTGGCGGGGATTACAATTCTCAGCGTGTCTCCAAGAAAGAACACAGCAAGGCTGCTTAATGTCACCACCGTGAAACGTCATTTAGGATCACGAAGGCGAAATGCATCGGAATGAAATGGATTTCAGGAGGGGAAGAAAATCTCTCCTGTCCATCCCTCATTCTCATGTCTTTCAGGAGCAAACAAGCCAATTTGCAGACAGCAGAGGGCCTCTCCCCGGCCTCGGCTCCCCGACCTTGCCCCAGCCAGGGCGGTGGGCTGGCTGCCTGGACTCACCTATGAAATACGCCAGCAGGATGGCCAGGAGGAGGGCGGCGGCGATGGCAGACAGGGCGGCGCATTTCCAGCTGCAGTATTTAGACGGCTTCTTCAGCTTGAAGGCCTTCCTGGAGAAGGTGTTCCGGGGCAGCAGGCGGGGTGGTGGCGTGTAAACGGTTCCTGAGGTCAAAGGGTATCCTGGAGAAGAGCTGCTGAACAGGGGCGTGCTCCCCGAGGAGGTCTTAAAGAGGAAGTGCCTGCCGGGAGAGGGGAGAGAGTCAGGTCCCCCGTGGGCGGCCAAGGAGGGACAGCCAGCGTGTTTCCTCGCGCTCTGCCTCCTCTATTCTGGGACAGTCCTGGCTAATGACCCTGCACTGCCCGTCATGGGTGAAGGGGAGAAATGTTACAGTTGATGGTGACATGCATTAATTCCAGAAATGCACATCATCACAGACTCTCACACGTGCATCCAGATTTCATCTTCCATAACAATCCTGCAAAGCATTCAAAGCACATAGGAAAATTGAGTTACTGTTTGTTACTTGGAGATGATGATTCCGATGATGGATCGGAAGCTCCTGTTTGAAGGCACTTGAGATACAGTGTCACAATGACTTACAAATCAATATTCTAATATCCCCACTTAAGATAGGAGAGATCAGGCTTGAAGAAGTTAAGCAACTGTCCAAGGACTAAAGCCTTGAGCTCTGTCTTACGCTAAAGTGTGTGCTCTGAGGTGTTACCCTAACCTGTCTCTCTCGGGTCTTCTTTCCTGGGCTGTTCCCCGCTCCATCCTACTTCCTGTCCTGAGACTGCGTCTCTGGGTTGCGGGGTCACGGTTCTTTTTTGGAAACTTCTTTGCCCTTGGTGGCTAGAGCTATGGGGTGACAGCAGAGTAATGGAGTCTATGGCGGACACCTACCATTCATATAGCCCTTCCTCAGGCTCAGGAGACGCTTTCTCCAAGGACACTTCAAGGACCCTCAATTCTCTGATCGCACCTATTGTCTCTTCTGTGTGCTGTGTAGGACATGCCACCCCTTCCCCAAATGATGGGGAAAATGTATATGAGTGGACTTTAAAGCATGGATGAAGTAGAACGTAGAGTTTTAGCAGTTGAAAGCCAGGGGCTGTGTCTTATTCAGCAACTTGTTCATTTTTACATGCCCAACTCTAAGTTCAGCATGCAGGGGAGACTTGAGTGAATGACTGACTGACTGAATGATGAATGAATAGAGCTCCCTGTTTTGTGATTTTTTACTCTCAGTTCTAAGATTCCAAACTATTTTACGGGTAGTCCCTCTCTCTCCTAGTCTTCAGTAGGTGCAACTGTATTTACAGACCACATACTATGTGTCAGTTACAATGCTACATGTTTTACTTGCCCTTGAACCTTGCATCAACCCTATGAGGTAGGTCCTATTATTCCCACCATTTTACAGATGAGAAAATGGAAGCTCGGAGGTAGCCGGCCGGGTCATTAAGGCTCAAACTCCCACATGCCTGACCCTAAGGGCTCTGATTGTACCTATACCCTACACGGCCCCTGCACACTGGGCTGGGGGGGCCTCCCCAGCAGGACTCTGGGGCAACACTGCTATCATTACAAATGTTTGTATCTTGGCTGCTTCTAGACAAAACCTTGCAAGTATTTTAATCCTTGACAAAGATCAAACAAGCCTGATATGACTAACGATCATGTCAGAAAATGAGTATATGATTAGTGAATTATTTAACATAGCTAACATTACAATAAACAACTGATATTTAAACTTTATTTGTACTATGTTTGATGACCTGAATAAAGCCAAGAAGAGGCTGGATTCCATAAATAATGTAAAAAATAGAGGCTTTGTACTTCCTTGTGCAATAGTTCTCTTTGAGTGCTCCAGGTTAAAAAGTGTCTTTAGGGAGAGGAGGCAGTAGGCATGGTATCTAAAGGCAGAATTCTGGAGCAAAACACACTTGGCTTGGAGCCCTGGCAGGGCCATTCCTGGACAGGGAAGCCCATGGAAGTTTCCTAACGCTGCTCCTGAGAGCCTCCATGGCCTCGTCTCTACAATGGAGATAAGAACAGCACAGGCGGCCCACATCCCAGCACGGGCTGTGGCGAGGATTCCCTGACATCATGCAGGAAAAGCGTTTCACGAGGGGGCGCCTTGGGGCAAGTGCTTGGTGCATTACGACTATTGTTTATTTTCCACTCCTCAGAGCAGCAGCAGGAGCCCGGGACGGGAGTTTTAATTTAAAGCTTGACAAATGTCAAACACACAGCTGAAGAGTTCTCCCAATCACTAACTAATAGTCCACCGCCTTATAATTAAGTTACAACGTATGCACGCCTGAAAGCCAGGTGATGGGGTAGATCTTGGATTTGATTTAGAACTATTTCAAATTTACTTCTTGGACAATTCTCCAAGAAGGGGTAGTGGAAATAGGAAATCAAACCAAACTGAAGGACTCTAAAGACATCGTTGTCATTCACGAGTGTTTAAAAACATACGAACACTTGTTGTCACCCCCCCCCCGCCCCCTCCCCCCTCCCAGGTCTCAGCCAGCCCATGGCTTCAGCTATCGCCCATGGACTGAAGTCTCCCAATCTCCACTGGAAGCCAACCTCTTCCCTGAGGCCCCGCCCACGTTCCTGTGGTGCACGGGGGCGTCTCTGATGACATTCCATGGCTGCACTGAGCAAGTCACAATGAAAACCAGACTCTTCCTTCCCCTCCTCATACACACTCCCTCTGACCGTATGTGAGTCCCAGCTGCCCTTTCCCTCACCTTCTCCCCCTACGACGGGTTAAAGAATGCCATCCGTTTCATTTCTGAAAACCTCTCCCATCCACCCTCCCTGTTAGCCCTCCTGCCACTGTCCTGCCCAAGATGCAAATGCCATCACGCCCTGGCGGAGGAATCCCTGCCGCTCCTCCAATGCCTGAAAGAGGAAACCCAAATCTCGATGGGGGACCAGACTCACCACCACTCCTCAACTTTTTTATCCTCCTCTCTCACCTCATGCTCCTCGCTCCCATGAACTCTGCACTTCAGCCACATCAAAAGGTGGCTCTTTCCTTAACCAGCTGCCTGGTGCTGCCCCGCCTTTGGGAATCACATAATGCGTGCGTGATGCTCTCTGCAATGGCCCTTCCTGTTCTTCCTGCCCCCCCCCAACCCCTAGCCTACTCTTACCTTCCAACCACCTGCCTGGAAAACCTGTTCCAACATGCCCCCACCCCACCACTGTGTGCCCAAGAATCTCCTTATACACTTAGTATAATGTGTATACACACACACATACACACATATAATCTTAATAATTAAAGTATCTGCCCCAAATCACACTCTGATATGGGCAGCTATTAACTCTCAGTATCTCCAGAGCTTAAACTTCAGTGCCTGAACATCAGCCATATTTGTGGACAGAATCAGTAAATTAGAAACAGGAATGTTTTTGCAACATGAGAGAAATCACAAGATGGTGAGGAAATTTAAATCGGCGTTAATGTTATTTGAAATGCAGTCACCTATAAGAACAGGAGGAAATGGCTATTATTTCTTCTGTATGGGATTGCATCATGAATCCTAAAATTGTCCCATTGACAATATAGTCTATTTTCCATACTTCCTTCTAAAAAGGAAATCAGATTAGCATCCATCATTACCCCTCCCCTTCCTCAAACGGACAAAGAAATACATAAATCCTTCCGATAACTCTCAGGATACATTCAGAAACCCTCCCCATGGCCGACAAGGCCTTGCGTGACCTGCTCTCTGGCCACCTCTCCAGCTGCAGCTTCTACCCTTTTACCCTCCCATCAGTCACAATGTCCTCTTCCTATTCTTCTTCATAGCACATCCGACACATTCCTGCCTCAGGGCCTTTGCACTCGCTGTTCCCTCTGCCTGGAAACACATGCATGACTTATTTCTCCACCTCATTTCACCACTGCCCCAGGGACGCTTTTCCAGAGAGACCTTCTCTGCCCCCTCACCCCTTTCTCTGTCACTCTCCATCTAATTATAGCTGCTTTATTTTCTTCATCACATATGTATTTGTGCATTGCTTATTGTCAGCATCTGCCACTTAGAACTGAATTTCTATGAAGTTAAAAATAATCAGGCATTTTGTCTGATTTGTTCAATGCTGTATCTTAACATCAAGAACAGAGCCTGGTACCTAGTGGACATTCAACAAATCTTTGTTAAATGAATGGCCTACAGCCTTTCCAAGGCCAAAGTCATAAATGCTACAAGGACAAGATGGTGAACATTTTGTATTTTAAAATGGAGATTCCTTCTGCCATGCTGACTCCTGCTTTCCAAACAGGTGGACAGGTTTGCGCCTGTGCACACAGGCAAGTGTCTCTATATATACAGACAAGGCCAGATCCCTCCACAGAAAAACAGCCTGTATACCTTCCATCACTGTACTGGCCCTTGCAGGTCTCTCTCCCAGGCTGCTCATTGATGTCACAGTGTCTCTGGTAATCACAGCTAAATGAAACTCATTTAGTTATCACGTCTCCTCCTCCTAGTTTCCGGTGCTTAAAATTATTAAAGGAAAGTACCAAAGATAGGTAGGCTCCGTTTCTGCCACATGCTAAGTCACACTCTGGTATTACAAATCTTGAGAAGATGAAATTCAGCAAACAAATGAAAAAAAGTAAAAAAGAGAAAAGTTCTAAAGAAACGGTATTCAGATTGTGTCCCCTAAATACCTGTTTTAGGATGACTTGAGTGCTCTGTCAGAAAAGTACAAATTCCACCCTGACTGGTGTGGCTCATTTAGGGCATTGGCCTACAAATAGAATGGTTGTGGGTTCGATTCCCGGTCAGGGCACATGCCTGGGTTGTGGGTTCGGTCCCCAGTTGAGGTGCATGCAAGAGGCAACCGATTGATGTTTCTGTCCTTGTCTTTCTGCTTTCCTCCTCCCTTTCTCTCTCTCTCTCTCTCTCACAAATCAATGAAAAGAAAAAATTTTTTAAAGAGAAGTACAAATTCCTGTTCCTGTCTAGACTGAGGCATGGGGGCTGGGAGTGTATCTATTAAGAAGCTGCCAGGGGACTGAGTGTACATGGATGTGTAAGGAACTCTATCCTAACCGTTTTTGCACCTTTCAAGTATGTGTAACACAGAGAAAACACACTAGGTGGTTAGTGGACATATTTTTGAATCCCGATGTTTTTAGGGGTGAAGAGCCATAAAGTCAACAACTTATTTCCAAATGGTTCAGCAACAAGATCTTTCTCTGCATCCCTCTGCGTATAGCCAGGTAAGGCAAGCGTGGCCAAATGGCAGCACTTGTTGGGACTAGGTGCTTATTCTTAGGTTGGACCATTCTCCCAACTTTTCTGAATGTTTGAAAATTTCCTAATTACAAGTTGAAAACAATGCAAGTTCTGATTCACTCACGGTTTGCCCTCACAGGAAAGATGATGAATATAATGAAGCGAGACCCACAGGTAATGGCCTGGCCAGATGGCCACTGGGAGGACCAAGAAGGGGTAGAGGACTTGGGTTTTGCCCTGAACTGGCTAGGAAGACAGCGTTTACCCTCAGGGACCTGCTCAGGACACTCCAATGAAGCATTTGTGATGGCTGGGCTGAACTTCTCCCCAGTGGCTGGCCATGGAAGTAGCTCAGCTCCGGACTCCGGGAGTCAGCAAAAATGTGTAGCTTCCAAATGCACTTGACATTTTTCAAGCACAACTCAATTGCTCTCAGAATTGGCCACTTGTGTCTCGGAAAGGAAAGGCAAATGAGGGGCCCCCAAAGCGCTGTCCTTGGAGTTTGCTAACACTCAAAGGGATAGAGAACACCAGCCCTCGATGGCTTACGGAAGACAAGAGGAGAGCTCGCACCCTTCTTCCCTACCACGTGGGTTATCGGGCTCCAACCCTGGCTCACAGCATCTTTCCTGGTACAGGACAGGGGCTGAGAATGGCCGGTGAACTGAGCGGTCAGTCTAAGGAAGGACGGTCCCTCTGCGCGCTCAGCTCTGTCTCCTAGATCCCAGTGAGTTCTGAAGAATACAGTGATCATCACTTCACCTTAAACTGTCAATCTTTTGGGTAAATGTCACCCTTTTTCTCATGTGGAAACAAACCATTTAATAAAAACCAAGGGAGAGCATACCCAGCAGCCATTCTCAAAGGCTTTTACGAGATAGTGAAGATGTGCAGTTGAGGCAGACACTTGGCAAACCAGCCCGTGCTTTCAACTTGGCTTAGAAAATGAAGGGTGTACATGTTCTCGGATTAAACCACCATAGGAGATTTGACAAAGAAGTCCAGCAGACAAGAAACTCGTGTGTAGTATCCATGCAAGCAGGGCCCCACCAGTGCAAAGTTCTGTGGATTTTTATTTCGTTCTGAGCACACGTTTAGGGGTGGGGGTGCTGCCTAACCTTCAGGGGAAGCTTTCAGCATGGTGCTTGGTTAAATGACTTGACATCCCAACCAAAGGTTTCTCTGCTTCTTTTAAGAATCAATCACAAGGAAACTCACTCATTAACCTCAAAACCTACCAAAGAAAGAAACAAACACCTCCAATCCCTTAACACCAACTACTATTTTCCCTTTGCAACCGGCGGGATCCTAAGAGGGGAAATGCTAGCAAGCCCTTGAAAGAGAAATGCGCTACACAAATAACCGTACCGCTGCAGCTCAAATGTCAGATTTGGTTGTTTTCCTCTTTCTTCCCCCCTCTCTCTCGATCTGCACCTTGCTGGCTCATCCCAGTTCCCAACTCAGCTAACCAGGACAACTAGTGACCGACAGTGTCCAGGGAGGCCTCTTTTGCTCATGAAGTCAGCTGCAGCAAACGTTCTCCTCGAAGCCGAACAGAAGTCCCGCACGGTCCCCACGTAGCGCCGTGTGCAAAGCGCTGCTCTGGTGACCAGGCAAGCCTGGAGCTGGCGGTCACTCTCCTGAGAAAAGTGACTCCCCAATAAATAAACTCACAGTAAATAAACTCAGAGCTGAGGATGAAAATGTTGATACTGACAGCCCACTAACCCCTAAAAGATGTTTAATGTCACACATGCCGTTGCTGAAATTTGATAAAAAGCTGAGAAGGGAGTAGGCCAACGTCCTGCAGGTGTAGGGGCGGGGTGGCCGCGGAGGGAGACCAGGTGTGCACTGGCACATGCGCAATTTCGTCCCATCTCGCCGGTGCTGGCCCTGCCCTTTGAAGCAGCAGGTTTACTGTTTCTAAAGGAATAAGTTTAATACAGAGGCAGCCTATAAAAGGTACTGTGGCGTGTAAAGTGACTGTAATTAGGTTTTCAGGAGTTATAATAAAACATTTAGCTGGAGAGAGGCTAAATAACCAGCACCCTTTCTGGCAGCGTCATTATACTCGCCAACACGAGAAGGGTGTTGACAGAGGGGACACTGAAGGGGGGGCTCCTGAGAGAGGGACAGGCAGAGAGAGACATGGGCTGCGGAGAGGAAGAGGAAGAGGGAGAGGGAGGGGGGAGTGTACAGGATGAGACAGGAAAAGAGAAGCGCTGAGGACGGTGGCTGTGGGCACTGTGCTGCTCAGCCACTGCTTGACCAGCAAACTAAATAATCGGTTAAGGGTTCTGTCTTTTCTTTCCTGTTTGTAAATGTGAAATGCACACTATATTTTTAAAAAATCAAGTAGGTAAATAAAACAACAACAGCAGCAACAACATCCTGAAAGCAAAATTCTTCTATACTTTTGAGACATACTCTGGTAAACATTTGATATTTAGAGGCAGACGTTTCCCCACATTCAGGGTCTGGCCCCAATAACACCCCTTGTTTATTACAAAATCTTTTATTACAGAACCATAAGCATACAATTCTGTAACATACCAGTGTCACACTCAAGCACGCCACAGGACACTTCAGGTGAAATGTTCAAATTAAAACTATAAATTATTACACCCATATCATTACCCTATCCACCACCGTCAAGCAGGCGTTACTGTGGCCGGACCCTGTATGAACATCCCTTTATTCTTATTCTTCTTCGTTATTTAATTATGTGTGAAATCAATGACATGAGACCAAAGAGGTGGTCCAGAGCCTACAGTTTCTGGACTTGGACACCAAGCCAGGGTTTGGACCTTGGCTCCTATGGTTATCACTGTGTGGCCTTAGGTAAGTGGCTTAACCTCTCCGGGTCCTGGTGGCTTTGTTTGTAAAGTGAGAGAATGCTAGTACGTACTCCATGGGCTCGTTAAGAGGACTGGTGAGTTTATTTATGCGACATGCTCCATGTTCAGCTTGACGACCAGCGAACGGTCAATAAATGCAGCTACTCATCAGCTGAAGGCAGGAGCCCCGTGCACTTGGCTCTGTGCTGGGTCTCCTTGACCTAGCACGCTGCCCAGCTCCTTTAAACTCTTCGTGCCGTGAGTGAGTTGTTCTAATTAGCACAGCAACTAGAGCCTTGCAGGCACCCCCACACCTCAAAAGTAATTTTATTGGGAAGGGAAGGGAGTGAGCGTATTACTAATGCGCTCGTTCTCTTCTCCCAGCTGGGAATTTATGCTGCGGTTGAGACGGGAACTGTTGCTTTTAAAATAAAACTTTAAAAAATGTTGTTGTTGTTTTTTTTTAAAATTGCTACTTCCCAACTTTGAAAAAGCCAATAACCCAATTAGTATAATTAAAAGCCCATTTCATCTCATGAGTCCCTAAGCTTACCCAAACTAATTTTGATTCAGGGAAAAATAGGCTTTCAAGGTTTCTGATCCCTGAACCTTTTGGGTCACAGGGGACATCACTACATTTGCATATGTCATGAACAACAGGAAAATCCTCTCTTTTGCCCTCTTCAAAATTTGCAGTCAGACCAAAAATACTCACAGCTGGAATAATTAGCGACTCAGTTTATTGCCTTCCGTTTTTCTAAATAGAAGCTTCAACTCTTGATATTTAAATAGTGTCACACTGTGATATAACATAGCATTTTTCATGGTAAAACTGCACCCCCCACCCCCCCAGCTCAAGAAATGAGATAGCGCTCAGGGTGACAGGCAAAGCCTCGGGAGGCCACTAAAGAAACCTGGGGTTGTAAGCAAATCCATTTTGGGGTCTTTGGGATGAAATGAGGAGTCTTTCCACCCCCCACCCCTCCCCGACCCCCACCTCCTGGTGGTGGTAACTTGTTGACTTTTTTCAAGTTAATTGGTGAGAGCCTTGATGTAGTAGAGGGGGAAAAAACCCCACAAAGGCTTCTGACTTCAACTTCAAACTTGACCTTGACTTTCTGTACACTATAACATGGGAGTCTAGAGACAGCCATCTCAAACGGACTCGCATTGGTGTGCCCTGGCAGCCAGAGATAGATGAAGCGGGCACGCACACCATCAGATACAATCAATGAGGAGGATGATTCTCCCATCGCGTTCACTGCCTGTATCATTCAGAGAGGTAAAGAATTTTCAAGCTGCAAAGAACCTTCGGGTCCGTCCCTTTATCATACTCTGCTTCGTGCCATTACATTTGTCCTGCGTGTTTGCCTTGTCTCTCCAAATTCCAAGCTTCTCAAAGGCGGGTCCTATGTCTTTTGCTTCCTAGCATTTCAGTCTGGTCTGCATAGGTGCTCACAAATGTCTGCTGAAGGGACACACCAAGGGTGGTACGGAGGAAAATGGATGGGCTTTGGAGGAGGCACATCTGGATTCGAATCTCAACTCCCCCGGGAACCGTGTGATGCTGTGAAAGACAATGTCCCTGAACCGCAGATGCCACCTCTAAAAACCGGGGAACCAACAATGTCTGCACTACAGAAGTGTTGGAAGGAGGGGCTGAAAGAGATAATGAATGCGATCTGTGAGCACAGAAGCCGGCCCACAGGACGTGTTTAATACATGCGTGTTTAATACTTCCTACCACTCCCCCTGCCCTTGGAACAAACACAACACATTTAAAATATGAAGTTATGAGTCAACTAATATTTACTGAGCACATGGACATAATGCTGAATAAGCCTGGATCTTCATCTGGAATTTATACTTGGAGGAACAGACCAAAAAAAAAAAAAAAACAAAACAAAACTCCAGTCCAGGCAAACCAACACGTGCATGAATAATGATGAACTGTGAGAAGTGCCCTGCAGGAAACCAGGAGTCGAGACAGAAATGTGGGACTACGTTAGTGTCATCATGTCTCTCTGAGGACATGATAAAAAAAAGGGGGGGGAGGTCTGAGGATAAGAAGCAGCTAATTATGAGTCCTGACAAGAACGTCGTAGGCAGTGAAAACAGCATGTGCAAAGGCCCTGAGGTGGGAAAGGTCTAATTTTTGAGGCTGTGAAAGAACAGTGTTGCTGGAACACAGCGATGCAGGGCGCAGGGGGAGTGGTAGGAAGAAATGGTAGGCAAGATGGAAGACTACATTATGTATCCTTTTGAGGACCTGCAGTCTGGATTTTAGTCCAAATACAGGGGTTTTAAACTATATCTTCTCTTGGAACAGAGGAAGCGGATTTAGAAGCATCCAATCTCAAAAATGATTATGGTAGAATGGACTCAAGAAATTTAGTCCAGTCCTCTGAAAAGACTCAGCTGTCTTCTTTGCCTTCTGCCTTGAGGGTTTTGGTTTTTGTCCAGTGTATTCTAACCATCCCTCAATATGGCACCTATTAGTCTATTTATGTTTCAATATTGTTAGACATCTCAAGTTCAACATGAGCAAAAACAGCTCTTGATTTTCACTCCGAACCACCCTTCTCCTTCAGGCCTCACCTGTGCTGGTTAAAGCAGTCACTGCCATCAGCGGCGCAGGTGCCACCCCAGGCAGCAAACTCCAGGGACGAGAGATCTGCGTGCAGGACGCGTATTAGAAAGTGCTCTTGGAAACGCCGCCTGTGTTTCCCGAGTTGCCAGCAGGCTGGGCCGAGGGGGACACTGAGCTACGGTGCGGTGGCAAAGGGCCCTTGGTCAACCTCGCGGGCAGCTCTGGAGTGGGGATGGCTCTGCGGAGTCGCTGTAATGTGGGCTGAGCCCATCACCAGAGGATTTCCTCTGTGCCTCCGACACACACCTGCCCTCTTCTTATCCCTTCTACTGCTGCGTCTCCTTGCACCCGGCCTGCCGCAGACAGCAGCCTCCAAACGGGCTTCCACTTTGGCCCTTTCCATCCATTTTCTACACTGGAGCCTGTCATTGTCTACAGACACAAATCAAATCATAGTGCTCCTCTGCTTAAAACCGTCCAATTCCTTTGTACCTGGAAGTAATCCAGCTCCTCGGCGTGGTGTATCTCATCTCTTCCTAGACTCCACCAGGCTTCTCTCTGTTCCTCAGCGAGCCCAAGCTTCTCCCCGTCTCAGGGCATTCCAGTTGTGTTTCCCTCTGTCTGGAAAGTTCTGGACTCAGATCTTTACATGGCTCCTCCTTCTCAGGTCTCTCCAGTCTCCCCTTCAGCTCACATTCTCAGAAAGGCGTCCTTGCTCAGCTCTTCTGTCCCCATCGTTTTACTACCTGACCTTGCCCAGTGACTGGGTGTGGGGGTGTGGCGGTGTTAGTGGGATGATGGTGGCAGGATAAAGGCCCTGCCCTCTCATCCTTCCGCCACTAGGCCCTGGAGCAGCTGGCTCATTCATTTCCCTGCTTTTTGTCTGCTTCCCCCATGGGCACGTGCTTTCCTCGAGGGCCTGGATTTAGGTCTCCTCTTCCCCGCTGTCCCCCCAGCCCCTGAAAGCGTGCCTGCTTGGTGTTCTATCAATTTCTAGGACATGAATAAAACATGAACCAATCCAGATCTCGAAAAGTTCATTTTACACAGCCTTTAGGAACCGATGAATTTAGCGTCTCCTGTCAGCTCTCAGATGCAACCCTTCGATTTATTTATCTTGGAGTGCTCTCTTTGAGCGATGCCCTGTCACAAGGTTTGCAAAATTTTGGTAAATAAAGCCTATGTTCTCTTGATGCCTACACATAGTTATTTCAAATCCTTTAAGGAGCCTATGTCTTTCTATCCTGAGGCTTTTTGCATGTTTCCCGGGAGCCTCCTCATTTTCTTGATCTTGTAAGGTGGAATTCTCGTTAGCTTTTCTGTCATTCTTTTTAATTGAGTTTATTGGGGTGACATTGGTTCACAAAACTGTACAGGTTTCAAGTGTACAGGTCAACAAAACAGCATCTGCACCCTGCATCGCGCACCCCCCCCCACAGAGTCGTCTCCTTCCATCCTTTACCCACCCCCCCCCGTTGTCCCCTTCCACCCTCCCCCCACCGCCTCCTCTCCCTCTGGCTATCACCACACTGTTGTCTGTGTCTTTTATATATGTATTTGCTTAATCCCCTCAGCTGTCTCACCCAGTCCCCTGAGCCCCCTCCCCTCTGACAGCTGTCAGCCTATTTGATGTATCTGTGAGTCTGCTTCTGTTTTTCAGTTCATTAGATTCCACATATAAGTGAGATCAGATGGTATTTGTCTGCCTCTGATTGGCTTATTTCGCTTAGCATAATGCTTTCCAGGCCTGTTGCAAAGGGTAAAATTTCCTTCTTTTTCATGGCCAAGTAGTATTCCATTGCGTAAATGTACCACAGCCTTTTTATCCGCTTATCTACTGGTGGACACCTGGTTGTTTCTGGGTCTTGGCAATCGTAAACAATGCTGCCGTGAACACAGGGCTGTGCACATTCTTTTAAATGAGTGTTCCAGGTGTCTTCAGATATATCCGAGAAGTGGGACTGCTGTCATTCTTGAGGTAGGTCAGCTATAATCACAGTGATTATCTCCACTGAGAACACAAAATGGCTTAAGAAAATAGTGGGATATTGCCATTTTGATGAATTTCGAAGATGCTCTGTATTCTGCGGCTGCCCAACCCCCGCCGCCCCCCCCCCCCTCTCCTCAGCAGCCCCATGGACGAGTATATTCAGACATTAGCTGACATGAATTTGGGGCCACTGCCTGGTGTGTAACCAGGAGCTCAGAGGTAATCTTTCTGTAAGTCTGCTAGAGTTTTGGGTACATGAACTTGCTCTGTATCAGTCACTTCTCTGCCCACCTACAGAGCAGTTTATCTTCTTGGGCTTCGAAGCTCTGCAAATGTGAAGACTTCACGGTGCGTTTTCTCTTTCAAATTACTTTCAAAAGAATAATGATGAGAATGACTTTCAGCTCTGAGAAATCTTTTCTCTTTCTCTTTCTCTCCCCATCTCTGTAACAAAGGAGTCCCGCCTGACATGCCTTTCTTTATTTCCTTATCATTGGTGCTTCTGCGACTTCAGCGAAGTTTGAGGAGTTGCATTTCTGGTGACATAGAATGGGGATCATATTGACCATCTTCCAGATGTTAACCTATCACATAATTGGATGCGTTTACCAGTATTAATCAAATGCCAGGTACTGATATTTTTTTTCTGTAGTGCCTTTTGCCTACCCCCTCCGCCCTCCCCTACATTTTTCCTGGAGAGGACCGGACGGAGTCAGAGGTACACTCTCCAGCCCAACTATCTTGCCTCTCAATGGAGGAGACTTTTCATATTGAGGGGGACACATTGATTGCATAAATGTTTTCTTTTAATTAACAAGTTAAAAATGTTATTTAGGTGTGATTCACATAACATGAAATGATTGAGCTTAAAGTGTACAACTTTGTGGCATCTCACGCCCTCACGATGTTCTACAAGCGATACTTCTATATCGTCCCCAAACATTTTTATCACTCCAAAAGAAAACTCTGTATGCACGAAGCCGGGACTCTCATTTCCCTGTCTCCTACCCTTGGCCCCTGGTGCATGCAAATCTAATTTGTGTCTCCGTGGATTTCTCTCTTCTGAGTATTTCATATAAAAGGAAACATCCGATATGCAACCTTTTGCATTTGGCTTCTTTCACTTAGCATCATGGTTTCAAGTTTCTCTCTGTTGTGGCTTTATTACACTTCCTCCTTTTTATGGCCAAGTCCTGTTCCATTGTATACATACACACATTATGCATATCCATTCAGCCATCGACGGGCATGTGGGTTGTGTTTAACCCTTAGCTATGGCGATAGAGCTGCTCTGGACATCTGTGTCCAGGTATTTGAGCACCTATTTTTTATTCTTTTGGGGATACACCAAGGCAAAGAATTTCTTGGTGACAGGATAATTCTGTGTTAAACTTTTTGAGGAACTTTAGCTGCTCTTAATATGTAGACAATGAGGATCAACACTGAACTTGACCTCAGCAAGGTCAAATTCTGGTTGGCCCCATTTTGTCACTCTCTTTGCATCCTACCCATGTCAGGAGCTTGCTTTTGAAAACTGCTGCTGAATTACAAGAACAAGGACCATCACCAAGGAGCCAGGGAGTGGCAGCCGCAGGAAGAGCAGCAACATTGCCTACCTTACAAAAAGTTTTCCCACGCGCGAGTCCACAGGCTCACATTTCAGGAGACAGCGAGGGTTGTAGCGAGAGCCTACGAGGGTTTATATTCTAGGAAAGCTATCTGTCATGACATTTTTATAAAAAGGTTTATTGTTAGTGCATATTCTGAGCACTAACTCCCCTGGCCCAAATATTGCAAAAGCTGATAAATGAGTCTGGGTGTGGATGAATTTCAACATTTTAGGCCGACGGAGAAATTATATTTTTATCTTAGAAAGCAAAATCACAAAGTCCTATCTTAGCAAGGGTTTGTAGACATTCTGAGCTTCCTATTTCTGTTGTGAGATCAGAAAGGACCTGAAATATGAGATTGTGAAGAATATTCTTTGGATCACCGAGTGTGTTTGTGCTTTGCTAACTAGTTTTCGGTAAAGACGGCATTCCACGGTGTTTGGGGAAAAACCAGAGTGAGTGAAATCAAGGCGATTCCTACGTATCTCCATAAGCCTTCAATACCTTACATATCCTAAATCTCATTCTGCTCACTTGTTTAACCACGTACATTTTCAACCACCCACCTTCCCAGTCATAAGCCTGGTGTTGCATGGGTCCACCTTTGGGAAGTTCTAAGTTAGTTCCTACTATTTCTGAATGAGTACACTGAGATCCAGAAAGAGATAAAAGACCAACGAACAGAAAACCCAATAATGGTTATTTCCTAGGTTTATGAAGGTTTTCAGAACCTGGTCACTGGGTGGAAGGTGGGAGAAAGGAGGGAAACAAGAGAAGGAAGAAGGCATATCTGTGTTATAAAAATGAAAAGGGACAGATTAAGTATTTTATGGGATTCCTTTAAGACCTAAAAGGGGCTGTCCATGTGTCCTCTGTAGTAGTTCTAGAACCAAGGGGGAGGGTGGAAGCAGGGGAAGGAGGTGGGTTTGGAGGGGGTGAGGGGAGGAGTGGGGAGAGGATGCAGACAACCATAATTGAACAACAATAAAGTAATTTAAAAATTTGAAAAAGAAAAGACCTATAAGAGGAGAACAAAACTGGCTTATTTGAATTGATGCATAGCTAACAACAATTTTTAAGTCATCAGATCAATCCTAAATGTAGGGACTGGCAGAGAAGGAAGAGAGGGGGAAAAAGGAAAATAAAGGGGGAAAAAAGAAAATGGCTATTTAAAAAGAAAATAGACATTTTCTTTTTTGCCTGTTAGCTTTCCTTCTTTCAAATCAACAGTGTGTAGAGACTTCTAACGTTAAAGTCTGGGGCTCTGCTCTTTTCTTTTTAAACCTCAAATAAAAGATGGTTATCTTGAATTCAATTTATTTTCCCATTGGCATTTACATCAGACCCTGTGAGGCATAACCCAATATAAGACGACCTCTTGCTGTATTTACCCACATTTCTGTATATGCATAATATCCATAGGCACAATATTTTCTTATTTAGCACTCTTCATGAAATGATATAAGAGCTCTTCAGGGATATTAATTAAGCTTTATAGCAACCCCAGTGACATGTCTGCCTGCCTACATATATCTGTTGGACACTCAGAAATTAATGCTTCACAGAAGTGTGCCATTTAAGTGTGTTTGTAGGCCAGCCACATACCCACTGACGGTGCACAGAACAGATTCATACATTTCAGTCATCAGAAAACGCCATTAAAACAGGCAACCATCATTTAGCATCACCCCGTAAATATCGCTATGGCCCTTCCAGACTCCCAAGCAGATCCTGCAGTAGCCTCCTCCTCACAAGACAAGTCCCAGGGAAGCGGATTCAAAGTGCGGCTTCCTTGAAAGGTGCGTGGTTTCCTAAATGCTAGGCTTCCTCGGGCCCCGGGCAAGGCTTTTAAAAAATGCAGGTGTCAAGGAAAACTGTCATGCATCCTTGCCTTAAGTACCCGGAAAGCCTGTCACTGCCATCTTGGAAGTCTTGGCGAAGATGCAGTTGGACACGCCGAGGCGTGGCGAATTGAAAGCTGCCCGACAGGGAGGTGGCATGTGAGACTGGAAGGCAGGGGCCCCCCTTCAGGCATTTTCTTGGCGAGTGGCGGGAGGAAACGGAGCCGAAAGTGGGGGTGGTCCGGGGAAGCCGCCTGTGCAGGCCTCTCGGTGGCTGGGACTTGGACCGGCGGCACCACTTCCTGGCTCTATGGTTTTGCTTGCCAAGAGGTTCAGTGGTTACGTGAAAATCAAAGCAAGGTCTGCACTTCTGTGACGGCAGTGGGGAGGAGGGAGAGAAGAGTGGACACCAAGGGCAGGGGCCAGGAACCAGGAGGGAGGCCAGGGTCCGGGCGTCTGGGCAGGGCAGTGCTTAATGGGTACACTGTGAGCCGTATGCGACGTTCAGAGCCTGGTGACCTGGCCTGTGCCTTGGGCAGCGTTGGGCAAAGGAACTGATATGCTGAATCCGTTTCCTTGTATGGAAAGAGGTGAGAAGGGCTGAGAATATTTAGTGGGGATATTGTGTGAACTCAGGGAAGGATTCGGCACCTCTTGACACTGAGTAAGCCCCTCAGTGAGCGCTGGGTTTTACTGTTATGGAGAAAGCTGTCATTGCATCCCCTAGACTGCCCCCTCTAAGTAGCTATCTCTTTCCTTGGGGTTCCCCGCCTCCTCCTCTCCCTCCCTTCCTCCCCCTTTCCCTTCCTTCAATATGGGATCCTTTGGTGAACTGCACTGGACTTTTAGTCCTTGCCTTTCTGGTGTGTCCACCAGGGTCTTTCCTCCCCCTGCCTGCACATGTGACCCGACCACAGCTTTGCATACATCTTTTCCCAGACTCCCCATTGCACACAGAGCAAACCGCAGGCTGCTGGACTGGGCATGGAAGGTGTCCCCAACACGGGCCATGAGGCCCCTCCAGCACTGTCTCCTGAGTGCCCAGCTCAGCTGACGGAGCATGCTTGTACGCCATTGCTTTTCTGGCCTTTTCTCCTTCTCCTGCCTCCGGTCTGAAATGCCTCTGAAATGGGGTAAGTTCCACTTTTTCACAAAAAGGGACTCAGACACCATTCGTACAGCCACACTTCCCCGACTATGTAAGTGTGGGTATCTCTGCCACGGTCCTGTGTTCCCATTCACGTGTCCCCTGAGCTTGCCTTCACCTTTCGTCATTCTATTTAACATCAGTTATCTGTCCGGCCATCTCTCTCCCACTAGACTGGGAGGCCCAGAGGACAAGAGCCCTCTCTTTTTCAACCTTTACCCTCAGCCCCTAATAGGACCTCCATAAATACTGGCTGAATGAAGCTGAAGTCCTGTGAGCACAGCTGGTAATGGGATTGATTACCAACGGGAGGTGGGAAATACAAAAATCCTACTTAGCATAAAGTCTGAGTTTCGGATAAAGAGACTACGTAGGTGTGGTCCGAGGGCCTCTCATCCACAGAGCCCTCACACAGGCATTTCACAAAAGGGGCTGTGTCTTCCTCGCTGGATTTTCTCGCCCTCAATCCTCACGCTGTCCTGTCACAGTTAAACGGTAGTGCCGCTGTCCTCGGCGTTTCTCTCGGAGCCTCAGAAACTTGACTAAGGCATCTTCGACATTCTCATAGTATCCCCACTGGGTAGATAGCGGGAAGGTAGATGGGGAGAAGAGGCAAATTTAAACATTGCTGCATTATCAGTGAGAAAAAGCAAGGCAGCAAAGGTGAGGTGTCTTGAGTTGCGCAGGCCCTGCTGCGGCGTAGTTTGGAAACAAACGGAAAGGGCCCTACAGTGGGAGCCAAGGGAGGTGACCGAGTCAGGGGTCCCCAACAGCTCTACCTCCTCCTCACGCCATGCCTGCCATGTAAGAAGGGGAGGTGAGTTCCTAGAGTATTCGAGTATTACTTAGTACATTAATCCTTGAAGAAAAAGTCCTTTCAATTCTATTAAAATCCAACACCATAAACTTCCGGACTCTTTAAAAAAAAAACACCAAACCGTTAAAGAAATTCAGGCCATTAAAGAAGGAGGAGTAAAGAGAGATTGTAACATTTGAATTGAGATGGACGTAATTGGGCACAACCAATCAAAATTCAAAATGCACATTATACGTACTCTCTGATCTAGCAATTTCATTTCCAGGAATTTAACTTTTAAATACAATCATGAAAGCATGCAAAGAGAGATATATACAGAAGACTCTTCATTACAGCTTTGTTTTGTAATAGCAAAAACCTGAAAGCAATCTAAACGTCCACTGAGAAGAGATTGGCTAAAGAAACGATGGCATTAAGGAATATTACACAGACTTCAAAAAAAGAATGAGGTAGGTCTACATGAAATTACCTGAAATGATTTCCACAGTATGTCATGAAATTAAAAAAGGAAGTTGCCACCTGGTATGTATAATGCCATTCCATTTATATGAAACTTAAAAAATATGCTCAGACATTCATAAACATTTGTGGAAACCTAAAATAATAAGCCTTCAGGAGAGATTTCCCTGAGCATAGGAATGGAGGGGCAGGGACTACTACTTTGCACTTTTTATCTTGTTAATTATTCAATATTTTTACCAAGACCATGTATACATTTGTAATACAATAACTGGAAAGATCAAATCTGTGGCAACAGGCGTTGTAGCTCTTTGTCTTACATTCTGGGTCATGCCTTTGCAGAAGGAAATGGAGATGAAGGTTCTGTGCCAGATGAGCGGGCACCAAAGTCCCCTGACCACGCGGGAAACACCAGGCGCAGGGAGGAAAGCTGGAGCGAGAAGCCTGCCCGCTCCCCTCCTCGGGGCACGCAGAGCGTGGGCCTTAATGAGTGACATGGCCTTTACTCTCCTCCACCTAAATCACGTTGACCTTGATTCCTTCTCATGATCTGCCTGCGGGGGTAGCGGTCAGAATCAAGGACCAACTTCCTAAGAGACAGTGTGTACTATTGCTGTATCCTCACCACGAGAGATTTTGCTCTCCTTCTCCCCACCTCTCTCCCCCTCCCTCCGTGAAGTTGTCCTTCAGGCTCCAGCTCCGCAGAGGATTCTACACTTCTTGCTTTTCTCCAGTGTGAACGGCATGGTGCATTCGAAGATGTGCGTCACAGGCGGGACATGAGGAGGTCCCATTGTCACGCTGCCTTCATAATTCCAGACAAGGCCAACAGCGGAAAAACTCAGAAAACAAGGCGTACCCAGCTGGACACATGCTGAGGATGTCCTTCCGACCCGGGTCTCACACCCACGCCCGTTCCTCATGCACTGTCAGACTGAAATTTTAGGTGGGTTTAGGCGCATGCGTGATTCCTTTCCCCCGCTATACTGAGCCTTCCTACTTGTAAATATCCAATCAGTTCACAGGAATGTAAATACAATAGGCATAATTATTGACAGGAGGGTATTAATTTGTCTAATGACATGTAGATGTATTCTGATGTTATCTGTATTATAGTCCAATATGGAGCTGACTGGCCCCTGCAAGATGTTCTACCTAAGATTTTCCCCACAGAGGATAAAATGCACTGCTGAGAGCAGCAGCGTGGACCATGGAGTTAAATGTTTCCTGTTCATGGTTTTAGTAAAAAAAAAAAAAAAAAAAAAAAGGCAAAACCCAAAATTCGTCAAAGGACTTCAACTTTATGAAGGTAAAACTGCTTCTCCAGTCATTTCCAGGAGATGGGAAAAGCGTCGCGTTTGTTTTGAGTTAACTTTCTCATCAGGAACCCTCGTAAAGAGCACTGGTTAGTAAGACAATAAATGAGCATGTTTTAATTAGAAAAAGTGGAATCCAAGCACTTTTGCAGGAAAGAAGATGATAGCTTAAAAGAGACATCCGGAGACTAATAAAAGTTAAACTGCATGAAGTGGCCGCAGTGAACTCGAAGGTAAAGGCGTGGGACGTTGGAGAAGTGAACCGGAGCGGGCGATGAATCAGAAGGGAACGGGAAGTAGTCTGGGGAAGTTACTTTTTCTACTTTTTACTGGAATCAGCTGGAAACTCCCTTCTGTGCCCAGGCAAGTGAGAATCCAATGGTCTGAAATTCCTCCACCCCTTCCCCCAACACTGTGAGCGCCCAGAGGAGAAAAGTCATTATAACCAGGCAATAAGAGAAGGCAGCTGGGTGGGGACAAAACTAGCATTGAACTTGACCTTTTTTTTTTTTTTTTAAAACCAGTCTCCTAATAGCATCGTGTTTGGTTATGGCCACACCCTTCTTTGCCCCCATCAGGCTCTAGGTGGGCATGTGATCTGTTCTAGCCCATCAACATGGTTTTTCCTCTAGGCCGGGGGTGGGGGTGGGGGCGTGGGGGGGGGTGGTCTGTGGTGAACACGTGACTCCAGCTGGACTCCACGTAGTTAAATCAAGCCAGTGCTGTTGAAGTGCCAGGAGGAAGAAATCCTTTTTCTGTTAGGTTTCTAAGCTGTGAGAAGATAGCCTGTAGATCCCGCAAAGATCTCACAGAAGGGGGCCTGCTTAAGAATAAAGACAGAAAATAGAAAAAAGCTAGATGGCGAGACAGACTCCTAATGCCTGGGTTTATGTCCTTGAATCTGATTCTGCCAGCATCTTGATTCTGTCCCAGACCCTCCTCTTTCCAAGTTTCTCCTTGCAGACACGCCCAAAGGGGACAGCGGTGTCTGTCCCACAGGGCTGCTGATGGATAACGTAATGCCAAGTGCCTAATACAACACTTGGCACAGAGCAAGCACCGAGGAGACGATGACGTCTGAAGTCAGAACGGAAAAGAGGGTTCAGTTGTTTCCAGGAAGCGGAAAGATTTTTATACGGCCTTAAAGGCTCACGTGGATTCTGGGGTTTGAACGCTTCAGGACCCGGAGGTGGGGGGAGGGGGGCAGGGCACTACTCACTCACTAAAAAAGCAGACATGTGACCCCCACTAAGTCTGCGTGCATGCAGCACTGTAATTGCCAGAGGGTTTGTTTTTCATTTATTCTCTCGTTTTACGGAACTGGCCGGGGTGGGGTGGGGTGGGGATGGAGTGGACTCTCTCAGGGTCCCACCCGCTGCTTACTTGGGTCTAATATCACCGAATGCCTTCTCAGCCATGCTCCCAAGGGCAGTAAGAGGATCTGATGGATGAGAGATAAAACCATCACGAAGATCAAGCTTCCTATGTCAAAGTCTTATCTAAGCACAACAATGCAAGAAGAGCCATATTTCCTCTTCTCTCAGTGCAGGTTTTTAAATCTATTTGTTCGAACAATTCTATTAAAATTTGCTTTTTATCATCCTATGGTTGGTGTGCAACATCTTTGCAGACTAATTGAAAAATGGACCTACGATGCTTATACCCTATTGAAGCTGGAACAAACTCAAATACACGTTCAATCTAAGCTCACGAATAAAAAAAAGGAGCGTTCCTCATTCTCTTTTAAAATACAAGGCATGAACAGTTAAAATATGGATGACAACTGGGGGCATTTGCTGATTCCTCAAACACTTAGTCTGAGCAAGAAATGATTCTGTAAGGATTTTAAAATCACACAATTTTGAGAGGAATCCTTTGTGGTGAGCATGATCACGACTTCTAAAATAGATGTTTGCAAACAAGACTCACGGAATAGCCGGGAATTCTTTGGTGCGTTTAAGAGGGGAAAAAACTGACAAAACGTTTCTTGAACACTCCACTATCACCTGCAAGGCACAGCCCCAGTGGGGCGGAGCTGCCCAATGCCTTGTGACAGGCCGTACTTCTGGGGACACAGGATCGCAGCTCACAAAGGCAGGCGAGGCTGAGACTAATAAATCAAAGGAAACTTCAGGAAAGTTTCAGAGCCTGCTTCCCCTGCCTGGGAGAACTACAGTCGCCTTATCTGGCTTCTGTGAAAAGCAAAGAATCATCGGAGAGCCAGAATTAGAGAAGGACCTGCGGCATTTCATCAAGTCTCTCCCTGTCTGAGCCAGATAAAGTGTCCTCCGGGAAGCCTTCAGGAAGTGCCCCAAGGGGGCGGCAGCCGATATTAGCTGAATGGGTGAAAGAGCTCGACAGAAATGGACATGTTTGGCTTTTTTTTTCAACTGGGAATTTAACCCAAGCATCTTCGACATTGATCCTCAGGGCAGTCTTGCACTTACAAGGCATGACCACGAGGTGGCCTCAATCCACAATCAGGTCCCCACAGTCCAGGCTCTGGAGGGACAGATTTGGTAAACAAATTCTTTCTACTCAGAGGCTGAGCTGTGGTATCTTGCAAGAAAGAAGTTCAAGTCCCCACAGCTTTAACAAACTTAATGGGGCTTTAATTTTACAGCGGGAGCCAAATTTAAAAAGGACATCCTCTCCTTGACTACCTCCACCATTAAGGACGCCTCCAGGTTTGCAAAGCAGGCTAAGAGCACAGGCTGCATGCAGCGGTCTTGAGTGAGATGCGATGCTTGTTTCTTTCTTAACCTGCCTTGTAACTTGCACATGTGTCACAACACCGCATTTTTTCTTAGTAATGGATTTGAGTGTGTTTAACACAAGCCATACATTGCAAAGCCCAGGATTAGACTGGGTTCTCTTTATTTCCCTGACAATTGTCATAAAGTGATGTGGCGTATGGGGTGCCCCCCCCACCCCCCGATGGCTTTTTCTCTACCACCCCACCCCTTGCATCTACCCAACAACCAACTCCTTGTCTCCATCTGCCAAAGGGTAAAAAAAAAAATTAAAAAAAGACACCGCCTGGATTCTCATTGGCGAGCTTGCCTATCGAGCAGCTCAGTTATTGAGATTAATAAGCTGCCAGTTTCCAAGGAAGACTAAGAAAACTACAAAATTAAAGTGCACTGCAACGTGAAATGCTGCTGGTGGCCAGGCGGGATCATGGTGTCAAAAAGGCAAGGTAAAGCTATAAAATAAGGCTGAGCTTGAAAGGCTAACCTAAAGGTCTCATTAATTTCCATGCTGCCTCTGATGAGAATTTAGAGGGGGCATCATGTTGTGCAATATGGAAAAATCAAGCTGCCTACGGATTCGAAAAGTGCTGGAATGCATTCGGTTCGCTCGGAACGAATTCTGGCTTTAACCCTCACTCGAAAACATAAAATAAAAAATAAAAAGGTAAACGGGTTCCCTTGGTTTAATATCCTCAAGATCAGTTTGTCAGTGATTCTGGCAGGGAATTAATCCTTAGGCAGAAAAATAAACCTGAGGACAAGTTTGGAACAGTCTTCAGGTTCAGCTGGGTGACGGTGTCTCAACAATCTCATTCTCCATGAAAATCTTATTTACAAAAGGTCTTGCGTCTTGATTCCCAAATATGCGCTACCAACATGGGATCCAGATTTGGCTAACCTTACTTCATCATGAAGACAAAAAGTGTGTTTTCTGGAATTCTGATCCCCAAATCAGATTCCTAGGATGCCACTCATCAAGCCAATTACCGTTCCCATTCAATATTATTGTGTATTAGTTTCAGGTGCACACTTTATAAAGTACATGGCTGTCAATTCTTTGTCAGAGCACTTTGCACGGCCTTCCACTAACAGGGATATCGAGGACACTGAAAACACAACTCAACGGTCAAGCACCGTCCACGTGGCTCCTTGGCTTCCTCCTAACCGTCTAGCAAGGCCCTGTTGGGGAAGCTGAAAATTCTATCAGTCCTGGAGCTAAAAATGTAGCAGTGCTTCTTATTTTTGGACTATCAATTTGCTCTCACATTTTACAACCTGCAGAGCTTTAAAGCTCTGCAAATCAGCTCACGTGTACCCAGTGCTGTCACGGCCACGGAGCAGCGGGGCCTCCCATTCACCATCCTGGTAGCCACCAAACCCGCCCAGCTGGAGAGGAGGGTCCCTTCCATCTTGACTGGCTTATGATTTTGTCAATAACTAAGTCTATATATGGCAACAGGCTGGAATTCATCCCAGAGGCAATTTTGTGCCTTATGTCACAAGGTATCAACCTCACCATTTCCATGGCCTGGGAAAATTAATTTGTGTGCCATCATGAGAAGCATAGTTTTTTTCCCCCCCAGTCCCAAAGGCATTATCACATGGTAGTTAAGTACATGGCATGTGGCATCAGGGAGACTCAGGTTTAAATCCCAGCTCTGCCACTTACTTAAAGATGTGTAGGTAACAACTTTCCTGAGCCTCAGTTTATATTTTTGAAACTTTGGGATAGTAACGTACACCTAAGAGGAGGGTGAGAGGGATTAAATGGGGTCATGTATGTAAAACTAAGTGTCGAAGAAAAAGTACTTGATGAGAAAAGTGTTGATTCACGGACCCACAGGATCACATAGAACAACTGTTAAGATGAACTACATTTCTGGAGAGTTTTTTTGTTTTTAAGAGAAAATTCAGTGGCTGAGAGCTTCAGATGCAGTAAATCTGCTATTATTTATAAAGGCGGGGCTTTCTGTGTTACAACTATTATTTTTTAAACAAAATATGCTTGGCCAATAACAGCTGTGCTTCATTCTCTTATTGCTTTGTAGATTTCCCACGTCTAAAACTGAACGTTCGTTTCCTACCTGCTACTCAGCCTCCTAAGTCAAAAAAAAGGTCTTTGTACTCACACCTACCTAACCTACTGCTCCGTGTTCTGGCAAGCACTGATTTCTCCTGATGCTACCTTCAAAACAGACCTCCCCTTTGGGAGTGTTTACCTTCTTCCCACGTTGGCAGGAGAAAGCCAACAGCTACGGGCCGGCACTGTGGCCGCGGGGATCCCAATGGAAGCCACAACACACCTCAACCATTCCCCTGTTCTCCAAACTGGGCTTCTGAAGCCTTGCTATACCTCTCCCCCTACGCTCCATCTGTTTACTACCTGGCAGCTACCATAATTAAAAACAAAACAACGTATTATTTATTCTCCTGTTTAAAAGTGCTTCAATGACTTTTCACTCTTCCTGGAATAGAGTCCAAATTCTTAAACCCAAGCCTTTCACCAGCCTGCCCTTGCCCACCTTTTTAGCATGCTTTTTCTTTGCCACCTAGAACATTCTTTAAGACTAATTAACACCTACTCATCCTAAAGGCTGCGCATAAATGCCAATTTTTCATGGGCTTGGTTTCTCAGGACCTCACAGAGCACTTGCCTACTCACTTGTTCATGTCCTGTCTATAGTCAGCCTTAAATCTCTGTCAAGGCTAGGGCTCCGCTTTTCTTTTTCATTGCTGAACTTTCCTTGCCTGGCACATGGAAGGTTCTCATAGCTGTTTCCTGAGTGCCCTGGCCTAGCTGGTAGGAGTGTTGTTTCTTACACCAGAAGGTTGTGGGTTTGATCCTCAGTCGGGGCGCATATAGAAGACAACCAATTGATGTTTCTCTCTCACATTGATGTTTCTCTCTCTCTCTTTCTAAAACCAGTAAACATGTCCTCACCAAATTAAAAAAAAAAATTAACCAAATGAATGACCGTTTTAAAAAGCAACTTGCAAACTTGTTTGTAGCGAGAGGATCTTGGTGGTGAAAACAAGGGTTTTTGGTACTTTAGGGCAGAAGCAAACTCAGGGAACTTTTGTCCTGCTTAGAAATTCTCTTTACTGACCTGCTGTTGAGCTAGATGCCAGGAGAGAAGCTTGCTTCAGCAAAACGCATAAAAGAAGAAAAGGTTCTGTCACTGAGCTACTGTCTACTGTTTTAGACAAGAGATGCTTCCTTCAGAAACTCCCCAAGCAGCAGCTGGCCAGGAAGGCCCCTCACCCTGACAGTCTCAGGAGAGGAAGCGGGTAGACAGCGGATATCGACCAAGAACCACATGTGGACTCTGTTCTAAGACCTTCTGTGCGCTGGCTGAGAGGACGAGGAGGGGCAGGGTGGTTTTGTTCCATACCACGTGACAAAAGACAGAACAGACTTGCAATTAGTTCCTTTGCCCTGTGTTTGGTTTTTTTGGATTGTGTGTTGGTTTAATACATGAATTGACTGCCTCTGGTAGGAGAGATTTATACGTGTTTTTTACATGATTAACGGGGATACAGAATTTTTCCTTATATGCTTCATCTTGTGTAACATTCCTAATTTGTACACTCCTAGTTTCCTGGCCATGTGTCCTCCATCAGCACCTCTCATTCTACTTCACAGCAAACGGAATGGAAAAAGCAGAGTCCGCAGAAGATCTAACACGCTTCATTAAGACGGATGGGAACATTAAGAAACAATGCAGAGAGGCAGGGGCTTGCTCCTCACCGGCCTGCAGAAACACACTGGACTTGGCCCTGCGGCTCTGGGGGTGGCAGCATGTCTGTCATCACGTCGCAGTTATGAAATCCTCCTGTCACACCCAGAAGTTGTATGAAGAGGCGTAGAGGTGGGGAGAATGTCTGTAAATTTCCGTTGCGTGTTCAGTATGGATGACTACATCGTGGTCAGCCTCCCAAATGTCTTGCTTTCGATGCTTTTCTCTCCTGGATGTGGTTACTCAATCCTTATTTGGATGGGAATCCTGGTATGGCATCGCACCCCTAGAAGGAGAGCTCCCAAACCTACACATCTTTATGTGGGTAAGAAAATGACATTCTTGCCCTGGCTGGTGTAGCTCAGTGGATTGAGTGCGGGCTGCGAACCAAAGGGTCACCAGTTTGATTCCCAGTCAGGGCACATGCCTGGGTTGCAGGCCAGGTCCCCAGTGGGGGCCACGTGAAAGGCAACCACACATGGATATCTCTCTCCCTCTCCTTCTCCCTCCCTTCCCTTCTGTCCATAAATAAACAAAATCTTTAAAGAAAAGAAAATGACACTCTTAACCTCACAGGGTTTCAGCATTTGAACAAGTGAATTTGTTCCGGTCTACAGTTTCCAAGCCTACATGAAAAGCGTGTTTGGAATGGGAACAAATAACATGCTACAGGTTTGAATTTTTCCCCTGAACTCAAACTATGAGTTTAAACTCTTCCTCATCCTTCAAAACCCAGCTCAAACACCCCTCAGCTGTGAAACACTTCCTGACAGTCCCGGGGGGGCGTTCACTTCTTACCCTCCGGGCACTGTACACGCCACACTATCCTTTGTTTGTGCCCCTTTCTCCTCCTGTAGCTTGTGTGACCTTGAAGGGGACATGTTTCAGCCATTACCTCCCCGGTACCTGGCACAGCCCTTGGCAGACACAAGGGACTAGCTGCTAATAAGGGACTGAATGCATAATGCTTAAAAGAGACACGCGAAGCTCAACAGTTCTATTAATTACTGCCGAAGTTTTCATACACGAAACTGGCTGCACACCCAAGTTATACGTATTCGGTTCCATGAATGGCGTTTCAAATCTCTGCTGACTCCTGTACCCTGTGTTTGACTTCTGGTAACAGCTCCACCCCGAGGGCCTGGCGTTCTCTCATTCTGGGACCTTGAATGTCCTGATTGTTGAACACCACTTGTTTTTCCTTTCTCATAGACTTCCAGATTTTGGCAATCCCATCTACTCCCCAGGCTTTGTCTCTGGCTTGCTTCCTCCAAAAGCATCTCAAAGAAACCCTCCTCCTTGGAGAAAGGCCACATATTCAAACAATCACAGAAGGACCTGACAGGACAGACTACAAGGTCCAGGGGAGCTTCCTTCAGGAACACAGGAAGGTGACATGCTTGGCTTGGTCGATCCTCTCTATTAGATCCTTGCCAAGTCAACACTTTACTACAAATGACTCAAAACAAATCACCTGGAAAACCAACAGATTCCATCAAAAGCTGGGCAATGGCAATGGGAGATATTATGCGGTATATGTGTTCTTATCGCCAAGGGGAAAGTCTCTGTGCAGAGCAACCACGCTGACGGAGCCTGTCCCAGACAGGTAACAGTTAGGGCGGCACATGGAGCTTTGGGGTTATTCACCCACCAGACATCTCGCCACCTCCTTTTGTGCGGAACCACTAGAGGTCCATCCAATGCGGCTCATTGTTTACCATGTCCCTGAAGCCTAAGACCTCTTACAAGTCACTCTGCCTGGTAACATCTTGGTTCTGCATAGATAAAAGGGTTCCTTCTGCCATCCCTGGAGGGCTGTCAGGCTTGAATGAGACAGGCACGGAAAGCAGTTAGGGTGGGCACGCACCAAGTGCGCAATAAACCCTGGCTGTTCACGGTCATGGTGTTCTCTCTGTTTTCTTTCTACGAAAGCTACTACATTTCTCACTGCCTTTCTTCTCCTCCCTCTCCTTCTCCATCTAGTCCACTCCACTCTATGTAGCCTTTATGTCCAAACCTGTTTTTCCAAACAATAGTCTGTTACTGTAAAAATAGGCTGCCTGGTGCCCAAATTCTACGGCAGCTCCTAAACGTAAGGAGGAAAACACAGAAAGTCTTACCCAGCCTTAAAGACCACCATTGACTATGGAAATATCCTGCGTCAAGCCTGGAAACCTTCCAGAAAAGCTGTTTATCAGTGGGTTACTAAATCTGTGCAGATGTTTACATATACCAATTATATATAATATATGCATATAGTTCCTATTGACTTCACATATTTTAAGCCTTAGAGATAAGATTGTAGGCATGGTTAAAAATAACCTATAATTGTCCGAAAATATATTAGAGTGACTACAGTGACATTGGCGCACAACCTATAATGTTCATGATCTTATTAAAACAAAGAATATTATAGATGAGAAACTATATACCATTCAGCCATAAAAAAGAATAAAGTTTGACATTTGAGACCATGTGGACAGATCTTAAGGGTGGTATGCTAAGAAAAATAAGATGAAGAGAAATACTGTATGATCTCGCTTATAGGTGAAATCTTAAAACAAAAAGAGAAACAAACTCATAGATACAGAGAACAGACTGGTGGTCGTGCACAGTGGGAGAAGCGAGCGAAGGGAATCAAAGGTACACACTTCCAGTACCGTGCATTTGAAAGTTGCTAAGAAAGTAGAACTTCAAAGTTCTCATTGTAAGAAAAAATTTTTTATAACTACATTATGGTGACAGATGTTAACTCCATTTAGTGCGGTGGTAATCTCACAATACATACAAGCATCAATCATTCTGTTGTCCACCTGAAACTAACGCAGTGTTGCCTGTCAACTGTATACCTCAGTTACAAAAAGGTCCTTTCCTATTAAAGGTGATAATGCTGCTCTAAAAAAAAAAAAAGAGGAACAACAAGAAAATCCATGCAATAGTGTTTTCAGCTCATTGCAGAAAATTCACTGGCCATTACCCCCAAAATTAGATTACCGCTGTCTTCCCTCAAACCTAAGCACTTACAAGGAAAAGAATTAGTATTCCTTCACCTGGCCTTTAGCAATATACAGTTCTATTCTCAGTGAGGTTATTTTTTCTAGATGTGGCTAACATTTTTGCAGGTAAAGCAAGACTAATAAGACATGTGCCCTCATTAAACCTAATGTTAAACCAAGGAAAAAAAAAGCTTACACACTGCGAGAGAACTTTTGGAAAGTTCCACAGGAATTAGACACTTTCTCTGTACAGTCTCTATGGTTCTTCCAGACGAGGAAACCTGAACAAACTGGAGTGCATAAACCAAGACAGTGTCTGAGCACGGCGGCCCAAGGCCCTGAAACCTGGCGGGCGCGCATGCGCGCAGGCGCCCTCTCGGTGGTAGCTTCCGGTGGGCGTGGTTTTGGAAGACCGGAAGCAAAGGATGAGAAAAAGGACAGGAAGAAGGGCAGAGCCGAACAAAGCCACATCCGAAGATCACTTTGAAACTCTCTCCTCCCCACGTCAATGCTGCCTCTTTCCTTCTTGTTTGTTTTTATACATTACTGTTTGCCCCTCGGGCATCAAGCTGTTAGTGTGTACGGGAGGGATTAAAGCGGAGACGGCGTGTGGGATGAAATATAAATTAAAATGATACTTCCGTCAGTCTGGAATCAGGGATTGTTTCTCAAGGTCTCCCCAAACACTTAATTTCAAACGAGTCTTCATTTATTACTTCAAGAAAGGCCAAATGCATAATTTATCAGTAGCTTTCAGTCAATATACCCTTATAAGCATGTTTCCCATGAGCCTCTGAGTAAAAGTATGCTATGCTAATTCTATTAGTTGGGTACACAGAGCTGTCTGAGAGAGTAAACAAGCATTAAAAGGAGACACGTGTGAACAAAGAAATACCTATCAACCCATCACCCAGGGTCAAATTACCCAGGGAATGACAAGGAGGTAGACAGCGTCCCCTTATTTATGCCCGGATTTTCTCCCCCTCTGCAACTCTGCGCCACCCCGGGCTCCGTGTGGGTGACTCGGGCAGGGAGCCGGGCGTGGTCGGCGCCGGGCACTTACCGGGTCTCCAGCGGCACGTTGCTGTTCAGCACCCAGCTGTCCTGAAGCTGAACGGACTCCGGCGTGGTGGCCAGGTCATTGGGCGCGGGGGCCGGGGCGTGGATCTGACTCCGCCGGTTGGTCAGCGAGTTTCTGTTGAGGGAGTTGGCGGACGAGTGGTGATGGGACAGCGTGTGGTTGTGAGGGGGTGGCAGAGGGGGCCTCAGAGTCGACTGGCTGTGGTTCGGAGGGCCTGAGAAACAAGGAAGGAGAAGGACCATCAGTGACTGCAGATTACGCACGCTCTGCAAGCCTGGAGAGGAGACAATTGCTGAACGTTGCAAACTAGAGAGACCTAAGACTGCATAAAGCACCCCAGTGTTAGCTATTCATAACAATGCACTTCCATTTGCCTTCACCCATAGGCGTCAGATGAAGAATGAGAAACCAGGTTAGCCAGAGCAGGCTGCTCAAGGCTGACCCATGGGATTATTTGAGACATATGCATCCTGTGGCGAAAGTAACATGACATCCAAGGCTGATCATTCCTGTAGCAAGTCCCTGTTCCATTGGCTGGTAAACCAGTACACCACACACATTCTATAAACCTATTCCCTTTTTCTAAAGATGACAGGACTAAGGTACACTCAAAGCCACGGAGAAGCAACTTTAAGTCCCGGAGGGGGTAAGGCAGGAAAGGAGATGGGCCCACTGTTGGATGGAGGTGGACTACAGAGGGCAGGGCAGCCCTCACTCAGGCCCAGGCCCACGTGCCCACAGGGGGATTAGGGCACAAGGCAACAGATCTAGTTTTCTTAAGAATGCCCCAGACGTGGAGTTTTAGATAAAATATCCCCTTTTTAAAAATGTTGACAATTAACTAAAAACTACATGCATGTATTTCTGTGTGCATACTATATACACACACATAGGTATGTCTACATTTTTTTATGGCTAATGAGTTAACACACCTTCGAGCCCACTCAAATCAGCGGGTTGGTAACGTCTCTCCACTGAGAGACGGACCCCGAGGACTCTGTCTCTGGAGGAGGTCAGGATTGATGGTGTCAAGCCATGGCCCCGACTCCCCACTGCATCCTGTTTTCCAGTCTCAAAATCTCCAGTCCTCGCAGGAAGGACACAGAACTCCACAACGAACTCCACAACTCCTCCGAACGAGCTCCTCGTGAACTCAACCACATACGAGAACCCCCCCTCCCCCGCCCCGGGGCTTTCCCAGCAACCCGTTCTCCAGCCACACAATGAAATATTTTAAGCATAATGAAAATGAAAGAAGCTCACGATGCAATGGAAGCCTATAATTCGGTCTTCACGGCTGCTGAAATGAACATGACTTTTGATTTGTGTCCTTTGAGAAAGTTTATTTTTTGAAGCCTCCAGCCAGGGTCGGCTGCTCACCAGGGCCCTGCTGAGCCTTGTCATTTTTGGCCCCTGCCAACTTTTAAAATCCTCAGCCCCTGCTGTTCTGGCTTTAAGAAGTTGGCTCAAGTCGTTTAAGCTAGCAATTTGACACAAATTTCAACTCCTTGTATCCTTATGTGGCTGGGCTACATCTCCAAAAGGTGTAATAGACATTCTGTGGCCCCTGTGACGCCTGCAGACACATTCCGGGGAAAAGACAACGTGTCAAGAAGCTATGGGGTTTGGAGAGCATTGTGACCAATGACAGCGAGGAAGAGACATATGGAAGAAAGTGGTCCCTTGCAGTTTGCATCTCTGGGCTGAAATTACTTGAGGGAAATTTTGTGTGTGTGTGCGTGCAGAAAAAGACAACTACAACTAAAACCCAATGAAAAATGCCACCGTACGGTGGTGGAGATTTTAAATGGCGTCCTCCAAACGAACCTGCAATTCATATTTTACATTATGCACCAGTGACATTTTAAATATATCTTTGAGGGAGTTCCCTAGCCAGAGCAGGCTATTATATTTCCTGGTATTGTTGTCTGTCTAGTAATGCGTTATTATACAGTTATTTAGCATTTGTCTCGTGTTAGTGGAAAGAGGTGAGAAAAGGGGGTGAAGTGATGTAATCATCATCCTTCAGAGATGCTGTCCAAGCCCCTGACCCATCCAAGCTCATGAATTCTCATGCCTCTCCTTCCCCCTCTCTCAACTCCCATCCAAGTGGCGTCGTTATTCTCCATTAGGTAGATAATTACGAGACTTGCCTCGGGAAGACGAGATGAATCAGTGTACAGGTGAGAACCCCCCTCCCCGGCCCCAAGCCCTGACTTTCCATCTGCTCCTGCCCCTGGCGCCCGCTCCCCGGCTCCCCGGCTCCCCGGACCACACACTCTCCCAAAGTACAAAGAGGCTGTGTGCAGGGTTTCACTCACTACGCCAGGCGCCCAAACCCGCCTTCTTCCTGCCCATTCACCCCGCGCTCGGTGTCTCTGCCTACGCAGGCCTGTGTGGCCCTTCTTGGTCTGTGTGTGTGGTTGCCTTTCTGCCGATGCTACATCCAGGGGCAATGCTGAGGGGGATGCAAGTGCCAGCATGGGGACTGCGTGGTGTGTTCCAAGCAAGTTCACGGAGGGTGCGTTGCCCAGTTAACCGGAAGAGACATCAAGTTCTCTTTCCATTTCTCCTAACGAGGAGGCCAAGAGCTTCACGGGGGAGGTGGAGAAAGAAGAATATGGGAAGAAGATGAAAGAATACATAATTCCCCACTCACCCTGCCCTCCTATGAAGCAACATGCTATTTCGCTGCGAGTAAATCAAATTACTGATGGCAGCAACAAAAGTTATCCAGCATCCTTAGTATTGGAAGATGTTCTCATTACCGCTGTTCATTTCCACTGTGACATTGATTATATTTGCTCATTTATCTATCTATCCAAAAGTCATATTTTTCAATTAAGTACAGGAGATAGAAGGAAAAGACATTACAGTACCGAGTGCTAACTGCAACCACTGGGGGCTAGGTGAAGTGATGTGGGAGCATTTGTGGTGGGGCATCCAGCCAGTGCTTGGGAGATAAGACGTGGCGAACTGGGTTCAAGGCTTAGGTCTGCCACTTTCACGACGTGTGAACCAGGGCTCGTGACCACACTTCCTTAATTCTCAGTATTCTTATCTACCAAATGGTGAAAACAGCAGTAACTATCCATAATATGGCTCTAAAAGTGAGAGGGGACCCTGGCCAGGTAGCTCAGGTGGTTAGAGTATCATCCCAATACACCAAGGTTGCAGGTTCGATCCCCAGTCAGGGCACATATGAGAAGCAACCAATGAATGCATAAATAAGCAGAACAACAAATTGGAGTCTCTCTCTCTCTCTCAAATAAAAAAAAAAACATTAGAGAGGAAGGAGAATGGAAATTGAGAAACATGTTTCCTGATGGCTGGCAAGTTCCCCCAAAACCATGCACACGGAACACTGCTTGGTTCGTTTGGGAATGAGAGGACAGGTAAGATGTAACTGCACTCTCAAGGGGCCTAGTTTGAGAAGGGAAGTAATGTCCATCTGTCTAGGGCAGAAGTCACACACTGGCTGCCCCCAAGGTGAATGTTGTCAAACATTCAAAGTCAAGCGTTTGTACAGCGTTCCAGATTTCTGACCTCTTTTGAAAACAAGAACATAACAGAATACTGAACCTATATGCCCTCACGGCAGCAACTGGACAGAGCTGAGCACCCTTGGGTGCTTTTTCTGGTTTGCCGCCAACCCAAATGACCTGTTATCTTTGTCTAGCCAGATGTATGCGGTCATGTGAGCTGCTGGTAGGCATTTACGTCTCTGATGGCTGGGTCACCCTGGGGTACCTTAGCATGCTGTGTGGGTAACGTATCCCTAACGTAGCGGCCCTCTGCCACAAAGGCTGACCTCAAGCACTTTCTGCGGTGATCAGTTTTCATTACAGCTATCCCATGGGCTTGCCGGGTGGGACGATTTTCCATTTCAGAAATGCAAACAGCGGCGGCCACGTGCCTTTCCAAGAAGGCAAATGACATGACGAAGCCCTTCGTCAAGGCAACCGAGGTCCTCAATCGATGGTGACACCGAAATGAATAACTCAGTCCACTCTGGCTTTCCCACAATTATTGGTTTTAATTAATGTGCAAATTATTTAGTGGTTCTTTTATCACATAATTATGAAATCACGTAGTCATGCAACTGAGCCACGAATATCTGTGTAACATAAATGCTTACACACTATCAACCTAATAAATATGCTATTAGCAGGCAGAAGGCAACTGTCGTTAAAATCGTGGTGCTAATACGTTACATCGTACCTGATATACCTTGAGCTGAGACCCTGGAATTTATTTTTAGGTACTGTGTGGCTTTTAGTACTAGGAAGAAGGAGCCATGTATTGGTTCTGTGTCAAAAGCTAGAGTGAGACAGGGGAGACACCTGGCAAAGGTAAGTGAATGTACAGACAGGGTGATTCCTATACATTGAAAAGTTAAGCATTTGAATATGCACTTAATTTGTCCTGTTTGCTTGTTTGGTTTTGTTTGCTTGAATGGTCCCTGCTTCTGTGTTTTTAGAGTCATTGTGGGAGAGTTTCCAGAAATTTCGATCTTGACAGAGATGCCGTTCACATACTGTCTTTCCTAAATGGCAACTGGTTGACAGTGACGTCTGAACAAAGACAAAGCAGCGCTGCTTTGTTGGGTAACAGTACAGATTCCACCAAAGTTAGACGTGGGGACTGCATGTTAACGAGACGAGCGGTGCTCAAACAGCCTGCAGACACAACCAACACCCACGCTGTAAATAATGTAGAGAGAAAGAATTTCCTTTGGAGCTAAGGGAGTACATTCTTCATAACTGGCTGTTGTTGGATCTTCCTAAATAAACAGCTGAGGGAGGTAGGTGGGCTTTGCCTGCCTTCACCTGTGCGGGGTGGGTTTGCATGTTAGTGGGAGAGCAGGGATACATTTCGAAACCCTCGCCTTCCCCTGTAGTCCACTCTGATTTTTCCTGGAGATTAAAAACGACCACAAGAGGCAGGAAAGAAAGAAAAGCAGAGGCCTGCCCGACTGCTAATAATTCACTCATTCTGGAAGAAGGCATGCCAATTGTTGGTCTTTAACATTTTCAACCCCTCAGACCCCGAGATGATGAGTTAACCACAAACTCCCTGCCTTCTATCAAATCTCGTCTATGGGGCGAGTTACATCTTGACAGCGATCTGAAGATGCGAGAAGCAGGGCTGCTGTTGGCAGAGACTCAGCAGCCTCTGGATGATGAAAACTGGCACCGGAATGCCCCGTTCAAATTTGACCTGGTACGGGAGCCAGAGGAAATCGGAGGCGAGGGTTCTCAAGAATAACAGCCTCTGGTTAGAACTGAGAAGAGTTTGTTGCCGACAGCCAGGCTGGTGGTTGGCTCGGAGCCCCAGCTTGGCCACGTACCAGCGGTGTGACTCCCGGGAAGCTACATACATATTTTTTTTTCTGAGCCAGCATCTTCGTCTGGAAAATGGGTTTAGTAATTTTACTTCTCTCCTATGGCGGTTAGGAGAATCAAATGAGACTGTCTATGAGAGGCCCCGCCCAATTCTTGGCATGTATTAAGCTATTAATAAATACCATCACTATATGTTATTGTGTTATCATTAATAATACTAATAGCAGTAATTACAGCAACAACAACGATGATGGCTCTTGGGGCACCTTAGTTTTTCTAGCTCTTTGGCAGCTTTCGGAGGGCAAGATCAAATCAACATATGGAGGCAAAACTGCCAACCTCAGACCCCAGGCCCCCCTTCAAACTGTCTCCAGAAGGGCACAGTGACTAAGTGACATGGCCCTGGCAGCCTCAAGAGTGCCTCTCCCAGAGCCTGCAGAAACGAGACTTGGGATGCAGAACTGTTTCGTTTCCATAAACAAAGCCACTGATGTTAATCACTACGCAACAATTTTACTAGCAACAGCTGCTATGAGCTGAGCGCTCCCTGTGTGTCTGGCCCTGTGCTAAGTGCTGGACATCAATTATTTTGATGTTTCCCCAGGCACTCCTGTGGGGCAGGTTCAGTTAGCATCATCCCCATTTTACAGATGCAGCAGGTGAGGTTCCTGAAGGTCAAGTAAGGCACCAAAGGTCATGTAGCTTAGTAAGTGACAGAGCTGCTGTCCGGCCCCAGGTTCTCTTCCCCACTCTGCCATAGGCAAAGGAATATGAGGCTGCAGGACACACACACAGGCAAGGAACGAGCACCCTGCCCTGGGTCACACACACGCTAGCAAACGCAGAGGAAAACTGACTGCATCCGTTTCTTTGCCCTTTTGCTTAAATGGCAGAACCGAAACTTGGGAGAAATCGGAGGGAACTGCCTGCCTGCAAACTCTGCACCTGAAATGCTGCTTGAGTCAAGAGAAATAGTGCAGAACCACCATGCGGCAGCGCAGTCCCTTCCTGTGTCTTCCCAGAAGGTCCTCCCCAGACTCCCTGCTCCGAGCTGTAGCCCTGGCTTGCAGAGGGATGGGCAGCCCAGTCCTGGCTCATCCTGTCTGCTCTAGCTGGAGGCACTTTGCCAAAAACCCAGGAGTGCAGGGGTGGGTCCAGATCCAGCCTCCTCTCTGTGTGTGAAGAGATAGAAAGAGATTTCTTTATTTGTCTCTAAGTACTGAGCACTTTGGACATTCAGCTTGCTCCCTCCTTCCCTGTCTTGATATCTACTGCATGATTTATCCCCTGAGGCAGGGCTCCCCAACCCCCGGGCCACAGACTGGTACCCACCCGTCTGTGGCCCGTTAGGAACTGGGCTGCACAGCAGGATGTGAGCAGTGGGTGGGTAAGGGAGCGAAGCTTCATCTGTGTTTACTGTCGCTCCCCATTGCTCGCATTACTGCCCGAGTTCCTTGGGCCCCCAGTGCCAGAAAGGTTGGAGACCGCTGCCCTAAGGAACGGACTTTTATTGTTGATTACTGACCGACGTATGGCATTGCTGGCTTTGCAGGACAGTGGACTGGTCTGCTGGTGTTACTGGGATCTGGCTGCAATGGTCACAGCTGAGGCCTCTCTCCAGGTTTCAGAAGGGGGAGAAAAAGGAAGAAAGGATGAAGAAGGGGGTCAAGTTATGCTTCCTTTCTCATCTATGGGGCCAAGGCTACAGTTCTGGCAGCACCCCTTGCCTGGTTTGCACAGTCCTGGATCAGGGAGCTGCTCTTGATGGAGAGGCCCCATTCAGCCCGAACGGAGCGCCGGAGAAGGAAATGGCTGTGTTCCCTTATAAGCAATGATTTGTCGTTCTCTTGCTTACGTGAAATATATGATCTTAGAGGAAAAGCATTCCAAGTGTGTTCACAAGGACACACAGATCGGCACTGCAAGGTGAAGGCATGGGGTTTACAGACTTAGAAACATGTGCAGGCTTGGAAACCCAGCTTTGGTCAGCTCTCCCTGTGTTCGTAAAAAACTAGGGTTTAGACGGACACCTTAGACAGGTCATCTGAGAAGGCCAGCTCTCACTGAATAAGCATTTGCTGTGTGTTAAGCACTCGATGTATCTCACCTTATTTAAAACTTGACCAATTCAGAAGCACCTATGTACCCCAACGTTCGTAGCAGCACAATTTACAATAGTCAAGTGCTGGAAGCAACCTAAATGTCCACCAGTAAATGAGTGAATCAAAAAACTGTGGTACATTTACACAATGGAGTTCTACGCAGCAGAAAGAAAGGAGGAGCCTCTACCCTTCCCAATAGTATGGATGGAACTGGAGAGCATTATGCTATGTGAAATAAGCCAGGCGGTAAAAGACAAATATATGATCTGACCTATAAGTGGAACCTAATCAACAAACCAAGCAAGCAAGCAACATATAACCAGAGACATGAAAATAAAGAACAAACTGACAGTAACCAGAGGGGAGGGGGGATAGGGGTCATGGGGGGAGGAAATTTGTAATAATCTTTAAAGTAAATACTGTTCTCCATTTTAAAGATGAGGAAATTGAGGTGCAGGAAAGTTAAATGATATGTTTTCCTCCTCAAATTTTGCATTTAAGTGTAACACATCTGTGCTTTTCTCGCATGCATGCGGGGTACATCTCTTTTGTAAGCCTTGACATATGGTTTTATATTATTTTTGAACTCTCCTGTTTTCCTGCTACATTGTGGGCTCCTCCAGTGCCAGGAGTCTGTCTCATTTTTATGATCCCAGTGCAAAGTTGTGGTGCCTGGCACAGAACTAGCACCCAATGAATGAACGAATGAGTGAGTGAATGATCAAACACATGAGTGAACGATGTGTGCTCCTGGGGGTTATGTTTGGAGAGCTTCAGTGGAGAAGGGCCAGAGCAGATTTCTGCCTCTGTTTGTTGGGCGTTCAGGTTGTTGGCTGAAATCTGATGGGACTTCCTTTGACTTAATTCCACGAATTCTTATTGCCCTTACAGGGAACTTTCACAGGCAGAGCCGGACCCCGGGAAAGGGACTTTGATCCCTTCTGTTTTTATGTTTGTTTTTTTCCTGATTCTGCCCGACCACCTATTCTATTTCTTTTTATAACAGCTTTGTTGAGATGTAATAAAGTTCAGCTTTGAAAGTATACATTTCAGTGTTGTTTTTTTTTTTAGCATATTCACCAAGATGTACCACTGTCACCACTACCTAATTGTAGAACATTTCCTCACCCCTCGAGGAAACCCCACACCATGAACGGTCCCTGTCCAGTCCCTCCTTCCCCAAATCCTGGCAGATGTTAATCCACCTTTTATATCTACGGATTTGCCTATTCTTGACATTACGCAGAAATGGCGATTCCCCCCCGACTTTTGTGTAACCAAGATGTCTGCTGCAGCCTCAGTGGAGCCAAAGGTGGACCTCAGGTGGGGAGCCCTTCATACCACACTTGCAGGTGTCTAACCCGAAGCTGGGCCTTCACAGGAGCTTTTGGCTGGGCCCCTGCTGATGTAGATATTTTCCAGACCGAGATTGTTGGGTGACTGATGGTCATTTGAGAGCCTATTGTACACCGGAAGGTCCGAGGGGGCTTCAGGCCTGGCTGCCATCCCAGCAGGGAGCCATGCTTGTGCTGCTAAAACCCAGCCCCTCACACAGGGCGGGGGAAGAGGGACTGACGCTTGAATGGGGTGTGGGACCAGCGACTGATTGTAGGTCTGGGACCACCCCCTCCAAACAGGGCAAGTTCTCACAGCAGGTGGGCCGGAAAGGGATTTTAATCACAGGCACCACACCATGTGACTGGCCTCCTGCACTCTTGCTCTCTGGAATCGTCGGGGAAGCATTGCTTGAGATCAGTGTCAACTCCATTTAGCTACTTTCTCCAAATGACAAAACCAAAAAAATAAATAAATAAAAAGCCCACTTGAAATACTTGAGAGGAGCCCTTCTAAAGAGAAGATTTTATTGCAGTGCCTATCTGTGCATTTCAATAAATCTACATTACCCTTGGCATTGGGGCATCCTCTGGGAGAGGGAAGCCTATCAGTAGAAAGTAATGATTTTGGGTTTTTCAATTGCCCTAAGGATCTCGACAATGCTATTAAGACTCATGCTCTCCCTATCGAGAAGTTTAGGAGTGAAATTATTAATACGCCCAGACATTATGTTGATTGTTACGCGGTGGCAGAAAATACTCTGTTATTTGAGCTGCATTATCACTTTCCCAAGCAGAGAATTGCATCAAAAATTTAAACTCCTCTCATTCCAGCTCATCGCATAGCTTTTCAAGGTCTTATTGTAAAATAGGCTGGGCAGAGTGTGGATATTTCCCTACCCGTGAAAAGTAATATGTTTTTCAAAGACCAGACTATATATATATATATTTTTTTTTAAATAAAACTCAAAGAGGGATTTTATTCCATCAAGATGTCATTCCTCAGCTCTTTAGGTTTTCCTTGGGGTGTATTTCATACTTTTTCCTTCTTTCTTTGAGGTGGTCACAATGCTTTTCCCTGAGCACAGGAATATCATCAAAACAAAGATAAAATACAATTTTGATTTGAGATCGAGCCTCTGACGCACAGGGCGATGGGCTCAAGCCCCGATGCCCACCCTTCATCAGCACCAAGCACACCAGTTGAAGGGCAAGCGCAGAACAAAGGTTCCTGGAGCATTTTCACTTCAAAGCTCAGCAGAATTACTCACTGCCGGGGTGACCTTTTCCCCAAATCTCTCATGGTCCATGCCTTCTAGGGCCTGAGAACAAAAGTGGCTCCATACCACCGAAACAGAAATCAGCTCAGTGGCAGACCTTTAACGGCATCCGGTTTCATGTCAGCTGACCGCAGATGAGCGAGGATGTAGGGGGCGCTACTGGAGGTATTTTCCTTGATAGCCTCTCTGCCTTCAAAACGTACTCACTCACCCTCATGTGTGCACAGCCTGCCTGCGTGTAGCCAGGTAATTACCCAAGAAAACAAATATCTGAGAGCTTCCTGAAGAAGCATCGCCCGCCCAGGGTTACATGGTGCATGCACGGTCAGAGCCCATTGGATTTACTCCTAATTGTTTAGAGGCTTCTTTCCAAGGTGTGTTGGAGTTGCTTTGTGTCTTCCAAATAAAGCAGATCAGACATTACTCCTGGCCCTTCTTATCATGCAGCATGGACCCAGGGGTACCTGGTGCTAAGCAGGGAAAGATGAGAAAATCCTCCCTGCCCCATCCACGGGGAGTTAATAACCATTCCTATGCGGTAAAGAGAGTTAAATGAGATAGTATACTTAAAGCGACAGTGCGTAAGAAAAGGCATTGCAAATCGCGAGTACTTGGGAAATGTCATTTATTTTTGCCTAAATAAGCTAATTCTTTCTTGCGGTGGTAAAGAGAGGAATAAAAACACCCTGTGATTTAAAGATTATTAATTTAATGACTTGGAAAACTTCCTGTTGCCAGATATGCTAAAGGTAATAAATAGCACTATTAAGAATAAGGGTCCCTTTGTTCTACTAATGAGTTATAGGAGCTCCAGGTCCTGCAGACTATCAAAATAATCAGTGTTCTTCATTTTCACCTTTTGCAACTTAAATGCAGTGAAATAAAACCACTGATTGTGGGCAATTTAAAGGGCCTTCCAGTAGCTTTTGAAAAAAATCTTTTATAAATTCTTATTCCCTGTGAAAATCAGCATGTAGAAGACCTGGGTTTTCCTGAATCCTGGTGTTCCTGTTCAATATCGGCTCCCATTCTGCATGAAAAACCTACAGTAAGAGCAAGACATTTAAGTTTCTTTCGCTCACACTTAACTACGAAGCCACGCAGCTGGCTTTGTCATTGCAATTCACCATCCGACAGCTCACAGAGGTCCTGATTATTCATCACCTTTCGATGGTTTAAGTCATGAATTAGCAATTTGTTTCTCAGGGCTTCTTGGTTTACTGAAATTTCCTCGTATTCATCATCTCAAATGGGATCATTCTTAATCCCATAAGAGAGGAAGTGAGTCATTTCTCTCCTGAAATAATCAGATTTGGCGGAGAAAATAATTTCTATCTCTAACACTGTTTATCTGACACTTTAATAGTGTGGTCTGGGAAGTCTTCTCAATAAGATGATATTCGATCAGAGACCTGAAGGAAATACGGAGCCATTCCGATGTCTGGGGGAACAGGGTTCCAGGCAGAAGGAAAAGCAAGAACAAAAATGTTTTAAATTAGGGAGGTGCAGAGGGATTGGCCAGAATGTCAGCCTAGGTTGGTTTCTTTCATTGTTTCAAGCCTAGTTCTCAGCGAAAACATTGAAATACATAGGAAAGGCCCCGATGCTCACTCACCTTTGCCGGATCTGGGACTGAGCCAAGCAGGCTTCTGTCCCAGGACCTTTGCACTCGCCACAACCTCGGTTTGGGATACAGACAGTTGTGTGCCTCCCTCTTTCAACATGTGCAGGTCTCAGCTCAAATGTCACCTCTTAAGACATTTCTGCCCAGGAAACTTCAGCAGTCTCATGCTCCTTACTCTGCTCTCTTTTCCCCTAAAACATGTATCATCACATTGTTAAAAATTGTCTCTGCTCTAGAAAGCAAGTGTCTTGAAGGCAAGGGTGCTATTTTATTCTCTGCTGAATCCTTGGCTCCCAGAATGCTTAGCAAACACAAGGAAGGGTGACCAAATCAATGAATTAATTACATACCGAGAAGTATGGCAAGTAGGAAGGAGTTGAACAAAAGTTCAAATTCTAACAGAAACGAACGCCTTTCACAGGGACTGTTGCGCAGTATTATTGGAGACAAATCTCAAAAGCGTGAACTTGACCAGTGTTCAAGAAAAATAATTGTGGGTTTGCTTTGCCAAAACACAGCTCTATCTCACGCAAACCGGAGCAATTTTTTCTCTTCCTATAGCAATGGAAAAACGACAACAAATGCCTTACAAGCAGAAATCCCCACAGAACTCATGATGGCAGAGGCCTCTGACATACCCCACATGGGAATACACACATTGTATTTCCAAACTCCAACTAACAGGATCTCTGGTGGCCCTCTGTGCCACTTGAAAATGTTTGCTTCTCATCACGAAGCTATGGTGTTGGAGAATCTTCGCTACAGGCCACTGACTCACCCGAGCAGGGTGAGCCCTGGCTCATCCACGTATAGGTGGTGATACAAAAAGCAACTCAGTGTGGTCAGGAAAAAGACAGTTCTGCAAAGGGTTTGCAAATCCAAAGCAAGATATATGGAGTTCCTCCTCCTTCAGGAGACTTCTTTGATTGGATCAGATGAAGTTCAAGGGCTTCCTAACGCTACGCCGACAGCATGAGGCAAGTTATGGGGCTATGTTCCAGGATTAACACTTGAGTTACCGCTGGCATTTTTATGCATTGAAGAACTCCATTTGGCCATATTAAATCTTCATAAACCTCCCTACATTACACATGGTATGCAACTGGAAAGCGCTTTCGTTCATGGGTTTCCCTTTGTACAGAGCCTAGCAAGCCGTAGGCAGTAGCCACTTGATAAAGCTTTTTCTATTTTCTGGGAGGCATCCAAGGAAGCGGCACCTCTTTCCACGAAATTCCTTTTGCCTCCTCTCCAGTTGAATTTCTTATACAAGAGGAGTGCCCTGTGAACTCCGTTCGCTATGGCCAACAGTTTTCAAGCATTTATTGGTTCGTTCCTTCACGCACATTTTCATTTGTTCACATACTTGTTCATCTGACAATGAGTTATTGGGCATCTTTGCTGGGTCTCAGGGATTTGTGAGGTTACAGAGTCTCTGGCCTCTAGGAAGGTAAAGAAATAATCATATATATTTTTAAAGATTTCAGTTATTAAATCTTTAAGTTATTTTTAGAGAGAGGGGAAGGGAGGGAGAGGAACATTGATGTACGGCTGCCTCTTGCATGCCCCCCCACGGAGGGCCTGGCCCGCAACTCAGGCATGTGCCCTGACCAGGAATCGAAACAGCGACCCTTTAGTTCGCAGGCTGGCACTCAATCCACTGAGCAACACCAGCCAAGGCGAATTATATGTTATGTCAACCTTTTTGTTGAGCTACAAAGGTTCCACTCTTTTTCCCTTGTGGTTGTTAACTATTAAAATGCTTGACATGCCCTGGCCGAGGGGCTCAGTTGTTTGGAGCATTGTTCTGTACACGAAAATGTTGTTGGTTTGATTCCAGGTCAGGCAGATACCTAGGTTGTGGGTTGGATTACCAGTCAGGATGTGTATGGGGGGCAACTGAATGATATTTCTCTCTCACATCGATGTCTCTTTCTCTCTCTCCTTTCCTCTCCCTCTAAAATCAATAAACGTATCCTTGGATGAGGATTAAAAAAATGCTTGACTTTTCCATGTATGTTTTCACTTGAGTGTCAGCTCATGTAAACACATTTTGTAAGGGCCCTTATGACATATTGCTCTGAAAAATTTTCATAGTTGCATATTGTTAAGCTAAATGCAAATATTTCTCCCACTCTCTCCACCTCAGTATTATCTCTCCAGGCTAACTTACTATTCTCTTGGGTCTGCCTGCATGCAGGTCCCAATGTACAAGGACTTTTGCTAGCATACCACTGAAAGGATGCTTTGTGGCACACAGAGAAATCCATGCAAATGTTAATTATTACCTATGGAGAGAAACTGTAACATTTTTGTTCATTTGTGTTTTCAACTGACGGTGTGTGTTATGCTTAATTCTAGACAATAGAGCATGGCAAATTGGAGTCCTCAATTAAGCACCGGGAATGCAAGTGCCATAGAGCGTTCCTCACAAGGTTCAGACTCAGAACTCCTGCTCTGCGCTCTGAGGCAGCAGTGGGACCTGGTGCCTGGGGGTGTTCTTTGGACACATAAAGTAGACGAGACAGTGGACTCATAAAGTGAAAATGGAAGTGGAAGACATGAAGAGGTTCGCCACTTGGGTTCACTCCGACTGTCCCACCTCCCTGCACATCTCCAAGTCCCCTGAGCATCGCTGCCCTGACCCCACGGACAACAGAAAGACCCATGATTTATGCTTTTCTAGTTCAGGCATGGAGGAGTCTGCACCAAAGGAGAGACCGTAGACAGTGTTGAGAGAAGCAGGTGAACACACTTTGTGCTTCTTAAAAAAAAAAAGAGTTAACTGACAGAAAGGACTTTCTGATGAGGGTGTTAAAAAAATGAGCTGTGAAGTTAAACCAGAAGCAGTGCGTGACAAGAGCTAGGAGCACGCTAGAACCTACGTTTGACAGACATGAACTCTAATCAAGTATCATGATAGTGCCGCTCATACATCGGGGTGGGAACACAAAACGGTACAACCACGCTGGAAAGCAGTCTGCCAGTTCCCCATGGTGTTATGTTCGCCACACCATCTGACCCCCCATCACAGGTGTTTACCCTAGATGACACAAACACTTAAGTTCACCCAAAAACTACGTGTGAAAATTTATGGCAGTTTGATTGATGATCACCAAAAACCAGAGACCACCCAGACATCCTGCAGCAAGTGAACAGATACCCAGAGTGGGGTAACATGGGATGGAATACCATGCAGCCACAAAAAGGTCAAGTACACATGTGTGCAACAACGTGAACACATCTCAAAGACACCAAGCTGCACGAAAAAGTCAGTTTCCAAAGGTTACATACTGTAGCCTTGGCTGGTGTGGCTGAACGGATTGAGTCCCGGCCTGCAAACCAAAAGGTCACCGATTCGATTCCCAGTCAGGGCACATATCTAAGTTGTGAACGAGGTCTCCAGTAGGGGGCGCGTGAGAGGCAACCACACATTGATGTTTCTCTCCCTCTCTTTCTCCCTCCCTTCCCTTCTCTCTAAAAAGAAATGAAATCTTTAAAAAGAGGTTACCTATGGTATGATCTCAGTCATACGACATTCTCAAACATGACTGAGAACTGATCAGTGACTGCCAGGGAGTGGGACTGGATGGGCTGTGATTATGTAAGCAGAACACGAGGGAGGTTTTTGAGGTCCTAGAGCTTGCTGTTCTGTCCACACCAGCGGAGGGGGCTACACAGTCCATACATGTGTCACGATTCATAGAACTATACCCAATAAAGGCCATTGTACTGTACAATAGTGAAACAATATATAATAGAACAAAACCCAAACACCTCGATGATTGTGAAGAACAGGACAGAATTATCTGGTGTTGACGGGGGAAAGGGCAGGAGCTACCTCAGGCAGAGAGATGAGGCCATTCTCCCCCTAACAAGGAGCAAGCCAACCCCTAAACTTGAAAATCTGTTCTCAACAGATACATCGTGACCTTAAAAAAAAAAAGTACCCTGGAAAAAAACAAAAATGGAATCAACATCTGTGTAAAACTCCCATCAGCACATTGCTAATGGTTTCTGGATATCAATTCATTTGCATATCGTTTGCTAAAGCTCACATATCTGTTGCAAGGTGCTTAAGAAGCTGCGCAGTGTGGAAGGGGGAAGAATGGCTCTGCCACACAAGGCTGTCTGCTTCTCTCCCGACACCACTCAGCGCAATCCATAACCTCGTAGAACATTAACAGCACTCCATTATTCATCACAATAAGATTATTAGTTGATGGGAAACAAATTACAGAGCTTTCACAACCTGCTGTACTTCCTGACTGCACACGAGGCAATTTTTCATGAATGGAAATTGCTACCCGGGAAGAGAAACTTCTGTTTGTCTTGTGAAATTTCCAACAGCAGAAGGGGTCGATTCTGGGGGGGGGGGGAAATGTGCAATATGATACAAGAAGAAACAAAGTTTAAAGAGGATTTAGAGAGAACGACTAAGTGTGCTCCCAGTTCCGCATGCCGGGTAGAAATAGAGGACCCGAGCAGGAAAACAGTGAAGATCTTCCTGTTTAGTCTAACGTGACAGCGCAGCTCTGCAGGAGATGCTGAGGATTTACTGGAAACACACTCTTAGGAATGCAGGGAGAGCCAGCAGTTCTGGGGACAGGCCTGGCGATTTCTGTGGCCACCCAAAATGGCTTGGCTTGTTCTGGTCCCTATGCTGTGAATGTCAGCAAGTAGCAGACACCTTCTCATCTTCTATTGTTTAGATTTGGTGAATTTTTACTTTATTATGTATTGATACTTACTATGTTTGCCTTGTCATCTTTTACATCCCATACCCTCCTGAAATACCTGCCTGACCCCCCTCCTCCCCCACAGATGGCACCGACTCTTCTCCCTTTCACGACCTCTAGGTACCACACACAGATGTCATTTCCCCACAGGCTGCTCCTTATGGTCCTTACCCCTTGCATGAAGGACTGAGCCCCAGATCCAGGGTCTGCTACCTGAAGGCGGGCGGGGAGCAGCAATAGCTGCCTGTTGGTAAACGGATGAATGAAAAGGGATATCAAGATTTCCAATAGCAGCGGCCTAACCTGGGGAAAGAGGTGTGGTGTAATTAGCTTAGCTGTCTGTGCTGCTCTGGCACCTGCGACCCCGCATAGTCCTGTCCTTCAGGGGCCAGGAGGCTCCTAGCTGATGAGGCTGGGAACTAGCAGAGAGGAGAGGGAGGGACAGAAAAATGACACTGCCTGGGCTCACAACAGGGCTTGTAGCTTACAAGGGCTCGTCCCAGGAAGAGTGGAGGGCAAAGTGTGAGAAGGCTAACAGGGGACCGTGGGCACCGACTAATAACTCAGGATGTCCTATCGTGCCCGCTGTTCTTCCTGGCTCCTTGGCTTCCCTCTCAGTGTGCAGGGCAGTACACGTCTTATTTATCCTTCCCTTCCTGAGCACACTCTTTCCCTGGCTCTATCTTTGTGCCTTAGGTGTTCTGACCTTCCCCACCATCGCTCATGAGGACACAGCCCACATGCCAGCTATGGTTTTTTGATATTTCCCACTCCTTCTCTTTGCTTCTTGCCAGGGGGAGGGGGTAAGTCCATAAACAACCGTCATTTTGCCTACCTGGACGATGCAACGGTGGTGCTGTCTGCACAGATGTGCAGCTGAACGTCAGGTAAGCTAAGGCTCCAAGGTCAGCTGTTGCAATAGGTGACCGTAGAGCTAAGGACACAAATACCGGGCCTTGGGGAGTCTCCGCTGCACGGGCTGGAGCTGATGTGGGGACTGTGTGTGGGGACAAGGACAGCTTTGTGGGAGGGCGGGGCAGGGCAGAGAGGTGGGCGACACCTGAGCCAGAAAGGCGGCTGCTGTCTCTGACTTTCCTCGCAGGGATCACACCGCCCATCTGGTGAATACCCAAAGGCTCCAGACGTTTCTCGTTGCTCCGGCCAAATTCCCTCGTCCCAGCATCTCCCTCTGCAGGAGGTCTTTCTCTGTGTTACATCAGTGGGGAGACTTGCCTCCCACAAGGAAGCAGCCCTGTCCTTGCTTTTAAAGGTCACAACCAATGTGGCCCATGGGCACAGTCCTGGGGTTACATTTTAGTAAGAACATGGAGTGTCGTTGGAAGCCGAGGAGTTTGAAAGACAATTTCAGGAGGGAAAATTTGGACCTTTCTCCTTCCTGGAGGACCGGGTCTGGTTTTCCGAGTTGGGGAAAACCCAGCAGTTGTCCCTCACTCCCACACTCCCTCCCTCCCACTGTTTAAGAACAAAACAACGGGACGGTGCACTGGAAATGCAAAGCATTTGGGAGTTTATAGTGCAATCCAATGCAATAGTGCATGGGCAAATTTTCCTTAGAAAACAGCCTTTTCCAACTGAACCAAAGGAAGTAATCCAGGGGGAATACGTGTTCCAGGGGAATTAGCCCCAATTTAGCCTGGTTTCTAGAACTGGCTTGATAATTCCAGGTCAAGCAGCACCCTTTATAAGCTGCCATCTCAGACGTGTTCACCATATTTACATTGTATGCTGTCCCCGTTACTGCTGTGTGTGTGTTGAAATCATTTTCATACTTTACTATAAACAATACTGGGAAGAATGATAACACCAATACCTAATTTACTTGAACACTCATTTTGTGCCCGTTTCTGTATTAAGAACCTTCCTTACTTAACACAGAATAATATGTAATACTAAGATGTTTACTTCCTTAACATAGCATAATAAGACTATCTAAAGATCATCTTAGCCTTCCCAATGACCCCAAGGGAAGGCGCCCATTACCCAGATTGGGAGACTGAGGCTCAGAGACGTTCAAGTGACTTGCCTTGGCTCACACAGCTGGACAGGGAGAACCAGCCCAGGCCCTCTGAGGCTACAGCCCTTGTTCTTCACGCCAGGTATGTCCCAAAGTGCCTTCCATCCCACACTGCTCACACAGCAGGGGGTCCAAATGAGTGCCCTTTCGGGGAAGCAAAAACTTACTGTCTGCAAGTGCTCGGATATTTTAATTTTAACCATGACGTGTGGATCTAATAATTTGAAATTGGAAGCTAAATTTGGCCGCATTTTTAAAGAGAGCATAATGAGCATAATTCAACATTTAATTGATGACTGAAAACCTATTAAGAGCAAACATAATTGTACTCTGCCGTCATATAGCCCGCATCTCCTGTTCATTTACCTCCTCCCTCCCCGAGGTCAGACTGTCGGGTGTCAATCCTGGGGCTCCTCTGGGCCTGCGGCTCCGCTCTGCACCATCACACCCTCCCGCCTTCTTTGCTGCTGTCTGTCGCTTAAGTTCTGAGTTTTAGGAAGTCACTCTCTTTATTAAAAACTGCATGTCAAGGAAGATCAAGTAAGACCCCAGATAAAGGGCTCACGAACTATAGAGCAAGGTCTTTCTTAAAGCTGTTTTGAGAACTTGAGAAGGCATGACAAACACTTATTTCTCAACTTGGAGTTATACTCCAGAAAGCCGAAGTTGCCAAGGGCCTGTCCAGAACCTGCCGTGGTCCGAATTGTTACGTAACTGGTCTCTGTGCCGGATCTTGTTTTCCCGGCTGGAATAGGAAACTGGAGGGTAGAGATCGCTGTATACTCAGGAAATGGACATTTGCCAGTGCTGAGGGCAGACCTGCGAAGGAAGAGCCTCCTCTCCAAGAATGCACAGTTTAGCTCTCTTCAATACAATGGGGAGGCTGCTATGGGTGATGGAACAGGGGCCGCAGCCTTGGCCTTGACATTGGCAAACTATGGGTCACAAACCATATTCAGCCTCTGAGCTAAGAATGTTTTGTACATTTTGGAAGGGATGTAAAAGCAAAAGATAGGTTGATAAAGACCATATGTGGCTCACAAAGTGAAGTCAGAAATATTTACTATCTGGGCCCTGACTGGTGTAGCTCAGTGGATTGAATGTGGGCTGCAAACCAAAGGGTCGCCAGTTCGATTCCAGTCAGGGCACATGCCTGGGTTGCAGGCCAGGTCCCAGTGGGGGCCACGTGAGAGGCAACCATACATTGATGTTTCTTTCCCTCTCTTCCTCCCTCCCTTCCCTTCTGTCTGAAAATAAATAAATTAAATCTTAATAAATATATTTACTATCTGGGCCTTTACAGAAAAAAAATTGCTAACCTCTGGCTGAGTGAATGACAGAAGGCTTCCTGGAGGAAGAGGTACATGGGCTGTCTCATTTTAAACTCATTAGGGTTTACTTCCATCTTATATGCATAGGTATATTTGTTTATATACTATTCATTTGAATGAATGAATGATGAAATAAACTGGCATAGTTGGTATGTTCAATTAGTTTTGATCACAGATTATAGTTCTGGTTCATTCCTCTGGGGTGATACCTCAAGCAAACACAGACAGACTCTCTCTAAATGAGGCACATTCACATCAGCGCCTCAGAGAAACAACTGAGAAAAAAAAATAAAACATAAAGCCGAGAAATAATCAAATACCCTTTCTCAAGTTCTACGTTACATCCCATCAATCTGTATACAACGGAGACATTCAAATATGAAATTAGAGGAAGGGACAAGCTGCGAACTGTCCAAGAAATGACATGTTGCGGAAGTTAATGCTCCCTTTCTGCCTCCCCACCTGCAGTCAGCCTCCTACCTGTACCTGTTCACCTAGGCGGCTCAGCACGGATGGGTGGTAACATCAGCAAACATTTTTCTTCTCGGGTGTTTTCTGTCTCACCTACTATTTTGGCTTCATTGAAACAGAAATGTCACGCTGCTATTTTAGAACACTCCTCGAGTCTGAACCAAAAAAAAACCCACTGTGGCTGATGCCCTAGACAAAAAGTGAGGGGCTACGGATTTCATCTCTGGAACAAAGCAGAGCAGCCTCCAAACAGATCTTAATCTGTGGAGGGGACAAGGTGGAAAGGCCCAAGATCTCTCTTCCAACTGCAGGCGAAACCCGAGTTAAAGAATCTGGCTCTCTCTGAAGCAATTAGCAGTATGTATTATTTCCCAACACTCACGAAGAGAATCATTTTGAAAACCAGGGCTCTTGACACGTTTCACTATAAAATCAATTACTTTTAAAAGCAAGAAGCTCATTCTCCACCACAGGAACGTATGATCCACCACCTGCCTATTCCGAGAGCTGCTTGGTGTTTTATTTTTTTCAAATGGGGTTTTTATGGGGTTGGGGTACTTTCTCTTCTGGCATCATGGGCACATTTCTGCAGGAAGTAATTTCCCACTCGTCCCCACACTTCTATGACCATTACGTGGCCCGAGTCATAAGCATTCTGCATCTACCCCATCAGGAAACTTTCATCTCCTGGTAGGAATTAAGTTTTCTAAAGCTGATATGATCTTAATGATCAGAAATGCATTCTCGCCCCCGTTCAATCTCTGACATCATAATAAACTACAGTAGCACCATTTCAGATGGGAAAAAGCTGATTCGGGGAGATACAGTATATATCTGTTTGCATGGAAGGAATCAGGCCTGACTTTATTTTCTTAGAGATGCTTCATGGATAACACGTTCATTTTCCTCAAAGGCAAGCAATTTAAAACTTTCTCTTGCTGGAGATGGTCTAGCTAGCAGGGGACCTGGGCTCGTTATAAACGGCAATGTTTTGCAAGGGACAAAAGGGGCTATTTTATATCCAGAGCAGGTGGTGTGAGGCACAGTCAGAATGGTGTTGTATGACTGTGGGATTTTTTGTTTTTTTGCAGAAAACAAAGGGAAATAAACGCCTCCCAGCTTTGGCCAAGCTGTGTTATAGAAAAATAAGGTATGATGCACATATCTCTCAGTAAGTGTTTTACTCTGACCATTTTCTACCAAAGCAAAAACTGAAACTTTTTCTGGCCATTCTAAACATCACTCATTGAATTCCCAGTTTGGTTCAATTGATGGCATCTTAAGAAGAAATCATGCTTTCTCTCCAGGAGAACTCTTTTGCATTCTAGGAATGCCCTACGCACTGTCAAAAAATGAAGCATTTCTTTTTAAAAAAGGAGGAAAAAAGCTAAAATAATCCAAATTAAACCATAAGTCAATTGTCAACAAACATCAGAAATTAGGATTTCTCAGGCAAGCCTAGAGTCCATGCCAAAAAAACCCCCAAATAGTTTCTTTAAAAAACAAACAAATCTTTTCATCAATTCTTCAGATAGTGTCATTTATTTGTTCCTCCAACAAATGGAAAAGTAGGTGTCTAAACATTTATCAGCACTCTGATAAAGATGAATTGTTAAGAAATCTGTATTTGTGGGTCTCAGGTCATGTCCAGGTTGTCATTTAAGTTACTTCTGAGAAAGCCCCCTTTAGCTGAGATAGGCTAAGCCCAGTGATCCATTTGTGTTTTTGGGCTTCTCTGGAAGAAAGTAAAAATTGCTCTTTCCCCAGAGCACAGTGAAGAGCAAGGAGCACATCTCTTCTCTAAGCGATAACCATTACTACAGGTTCCGCTGGTCCCAGACATCTGGAATGCTTTGGGCTGTATTTTCTGGCACGAGAACCGTGTAGTCTGGAGAAGCAGTGCACGAAGGCGACAGAAGGCAGACAGGCGGAGCCCGCTGCTCACTGGTGCTCCCACTGAAGGGACAACACTCTCATCTTGCAGGGAAGCAGAGCCCTGAGCCACAACGGAAAGTTTCATAGATCTTCCCCCACCAACTCTGTCCATCTCTATTCTAGTTTGTGGCCCAGGGAAGGCCTTGCTTGGAATCCACTGTCTCACCTAAGGATTCTAAGGGATCTGAAATAAGATCACGGAAGAGCCCTTCAGTTCCAGGCCCCAGGCTCTGTGACAGCCCATTCTATGGGCGCTCTTTCCTGACAATGAACCAGAAGTCAAGCTTAAGAAGTCCAACAGACAGCTATTGAACATCTCTTTGGACCTGGGCCTGAGCTTCGTGCTGAGAACAGAGTGATGTCTGAGGTTTAGTCCCCGTCCTCGAGGAGTCTGATGCCCAGTTGGTGGGAAAGAGACTTTAACAGACCTGGAGAAGTGGTTGGGAGGAGAATGTGCAGGGTGTGCTGCAAATGGGATCCCATGGTAAAAAACACATACACTTCTATGTGGACTCAGAATTTTCCAGAGTAGAGCAATTTCATGGGGGATGAAGGCCGGCTCGTAGAGAAGTCCAGGAGTTACCCTGCCCTTCTTCACACCTTCTCCCAACCCACACTGGTGTCTCTTCTGTGCCCCGGGGAAGACACAGGCATATCACCCCACCTTCAGTTATCACCGAATAATTATGTGTGCTGCCCCTCCCATTATCAGATTTCGTAAAGCTCTAGCTATCTGTCTAAAAGTCTCTTTCCCACAACTCTGCTGTGGTTCCTAGGATAACATTAGGGATTTGCTTTGTGGACCTAGAGGAGATAAATGCCTTCATAACAGGTTAAAGCTGCATGTTATCTGATTAATCTAATTATCACCCAGTGTCTTATCGAGGCTCCTGGTCCCGAGGGACTGAGAAATAGAGCCGGTGAGCTCTGATGCTGGAGTGAGAATAAAATGGAAGCCACAGGCATTTTGTGGGGGGCAGGGCGGGGGTTCTTAGAGAAAGTAAGAGAATGCTCAAAGGTCAAAAGAGAAAAGACAATTTTCCATACTTGTCTTAGATTTTTACTATACCTCTTCCCCTAGGAGGAGGAGGAGGAATAGAGGGTGAAACAGGAAGACAAAAAGGGGAGAAAGAAGAAAAAAGGAAGAAGAGGATAAAGAAAGAAGAAAAAGGAGGAGGAGGAGATTGTTCAGTTGTGATTAATTGACTTTCCTTTCTTTGAAATGGAATAAACCACATCAACCCACCTCCTGGACATCGTTGGGCGTATTGGGAGAATGTCGCCAATATCCTTGCCAAAAGGGGCAGTTAGCCTTCCTGAAGTACACTTTGATAATCACTGGCATTTGTAATCGAGAACATCAGCCTCTCTGCAGCAGAGATTTGGCTAAGGCAGAATCCAGGAGGCTAGGTATGGGCAGGCGCCAGGAGACAGGCCAGCAGTGCAGAGAGACAAGGAAGGTGCCCTGCAGCGCAGGCAAGCCAAGACCCGCAACAGCAACCTCATTCTGTCCAAGCCAGAGCAGCCTTCCCAGGGGATTTCAGTAAAGAAATAAAGCACCCTAAAACTAGGTTCTGATACTGCATGCATCACTTGCTTTTCTCAAATGTGAACTATTTGCTTAAGGAGGTACTCGGCTCTCCCTACGTGCAGCACACACGAGGAAGCCCTCTGTATGGATTGGAAAAAAAACAAGAATTGATTTATGTACTTAAGGCCCCCAAGGGAGTGACATAAACTCCGTTGGTGTCCCCGCATCCAGGGGACTACATTAGCACTGTGGCATCACCCAGGAGATGTGCAAAATCACGTGGGGCTGACATCCCACCCACTCAGCAGCACGGATGTCCAGAGGCACTCTTTGTTCTGCAACGTCAGTGGGATAATGGTGGAGTTCAAGAAATGGGTTTCCTGTATTGCGTGGCAACTGAGGAATTATAAGATATTGGGAAGAGGCAGGGAATGACACAGGGACTATGGTCTTCGCACTGATGAAGTCAGCCCCCTTGAAGAAGTGGATGTTTAATGATGTGCACAAAACAAAAATCCAAACGCAAATGGAGACATCCAAATAAATTTAAAACACGTAACCACCCCACCTTTCTCGCTCTCTTTCCCATAAAACATGCACACATACATCTACACACGACACAGTGGCTTCCTAACAAGGAGATGAAATCCAAACCCCAAGCTTTTAATACCCAATGTTCGTTGTGTTGTTTTCGCCGGAATTTTTAAGTCTGAGATCATTGCAGACTTGTGTGCGGTTTGTAAGAATAATGCGGAGAGGGGCCAGGTCTCCTTCATGCGGGTTCCCCCAGCGGGAACTAAGGTCTGGTAAAACCATCAGTGCGGGCTCACAGGTGAGAGGCAGACACTGACGTGGTCCAGATGCAGAATGTCCGCCACCAACAGCATCGTTCATAATGTTCTTTTATAGCCACCGCCACGTCCTACCTTCCTTTTTAGAAACCAAAGTGAACTTCACACACACAAATTCTCGAGCATACAATGTGGAAAGTTCTGATAAATACCCCCACCCATATAACTAGCAGCTCTCTCGGGATATTGACTATTTCCCTCACCCCAGAAAGCTCCCCTGTGCCCTTTTCCATGTACCCACCCCCACCCCTCTGGTCATACTTAGGACTTCTATCACCATCAATTAGCTTTACATGTTTCGAACTTATATAAAGGGAGTGGTGTGGATGTGCAGTTTGTATCTGACTTCCTTTACTCGGTGTAGAGTTTCTGAGACTCATCCATGCTGCGTTGTCTCGGCAGCGCATCCTTTGCATCTCTGAGTGACATTCCGTGGTGTGCGCCATCCGTGTTCGCTCATCCATTCACTTGTGGGTGGACATTGGTTTGTTGCTCATTTGTCGTTACTGAGGACGAAAGCCGCTGGTAACACACACACACAAGTATACCTTTGGACATATATGTTTATTTCTTTGGGGTTCACACTTTGGATTGGGATCCCCGGCTATATTTTTAACTGTAGAAGAAAATGCCAAACTGTTTCCCAAAGAGATTATGCCAATTTCTCTTACCTCCCAGTTGTACATGAGGTACTCGGCATTTTGACAGTTTGGTGGTACGAGTCTTTTCAATTTCACCCATTCTGGTGGCTGTAAAATGATACCTAGATTTTCTTTCTTTCTACCTGAAGAAAGACATGGCAGAAAGAGGGTCTGGAGATACATTTGTGATCTGGTGTGTGGATCAGACTTCTAGTCCAAGCTCAGTGGAAGTCCCAGGTTTGGCTTTTAGCTGGCAACATCAGACGGGGTATGCAACCGCAGGCTCTCCAGGTGCTTCTGAGGCGAGTGGTCCCCCTCCTTCACACTGACAAAAGGCACTGGGAATCGGTTCCATGTGTTTCTGACATATACCCTCCATGCAGCCCCTTTTAGGTTCTGATGAGCACTTGACCCGTGCTTTGGTTACCTTAAGTTGAAACAAGTGTTAACCTATGTCATGAACAAAATTTGTTTTACCATTTTTGCAGTATTGCCAGGAGAGAGAAAAACTGGCTGACAGGTGAGACCAGCCAGTTGGACAATCTCACCTCCTCCGCGTGCTCCTGCCGAGAAAAACAATGTCTGGCCCATTAATGGGCACCCTACTGACGCACCTGCACGGTTCCTGGCAAGTGACCATGGACAGAAACGCATCCGAGCGGGTCCCCACGACACCGACACAGGAGTCAGCGAGAGCAGCTCACCTGTCATCAGTGTTCAGCAGGCTGAGCCCGAGAGCCAAGAACTGCACCTGATTCTGCTCTCCCGGAAAGAATACGTACCAAGACAAATACGTGACTGAAGCTTTGACGTGGAGACATCCTGCCATCAGATCCCTGAGCTAAAATGAAGCATGCTTTCCTCTGAGGGGTACATCCAAGAGATTAGAAAACAGAAATAAGGAGACCCAGGACTTGGACCGTCTGTCAGCACACTCAACTGGTCATGTGTGTAAACACGGGTATCTTCACACAATAGGCATGATTATAGAGCTTTAAGACAGACTTTCCCAGTCCCACCTCATGTCTCCCTACACACACATACACCCTGAGAAGGTCTGATAGGATGATAACGAGCAGTGAAGAGAGGGCTGGGGGGGTACAGCATGGTGACAGAGGAAACATCGGGCTTCTTACCTGAGCGTTAACTCCAAACTTACCAGCCACAAGGGGCAGCCATGTGGGAAACTATTCAGGGCCCACATCCAGGGCCCTGACTTCCTCATTTGTAAAATGGATGTCGTAACGCTAATTTTATACGGCTTCCAGGAGAAATAAACAAGGTAATACCTGTGGAAGTTATTTGCTTTGCAGCCTGAAACATTACTAGGACTCAAAAGGAGACTGAATCTGACAGCAGACTCTGTGGGGACATAATTCTGGTTTGAATTCACCCACACTATCTTTCTACCTCACTGGTAGAGGTTTGGAGATTATATAGGTAATTTAAATTTTTTATGCATCAATTAATCCCATTTCTATTCAGATGCAAACGTGGCTGTGGGGAAAAATGTGGCTGGTAGGCCAGCTGGTGTCCTCACAGCAGGGACTAAAGCTGGAAAACATTCCGCACCCTCTTCACACAGCTTTGACACGGGCACTGGGGGGGATGCAGCTAAAATGTCCCCAACCCAACAACAAGTTTGAATCTCCAGTTTTTTGGACCTGTGAGCTGTTTTAATGCCTCCTTGTTTTTAATTCATTCCAGGGACATGGCAGGAATACAAGTCCTGACCTAGAAGGAGTGATGCACAAGTAAGTGGAACGCTAGCTGATTTGAGAGTGGAGGGAGTGAAGGGAGCACGTACTTCCGCTTGGGTGAGGCAAAGGTAGAGGCTTCCTGACTGACCTGGCTTTGGGAAGATGGGGTGGGTTCACCAGAGGGTTGAGAGGAAAGCAGGGTCTTCGGTGGTAGGAGGCGTGTGGTTGGTGAGAAGCTGAGGATGCCTGGGATGCTGTGTGTAGGCATGAAGACAGGTAAGTAGGATCAAAAAGGTAGACCAGGTAGAGGGGGAAGGCCTTCTGTGGACGCGTCACTCTCTTGAGGGCAGAATATATGTTTAATTTGCCCTTGTGTTTCGGCACCTGGCATAGTCAGACAGAGAAAGAATATGGTCGGGTTGGGTTGGGTTTGGTTTGGGGACGATAGTGGTGATTCACAACATACAGTGGATGGACTGGGGAAGGGGAGGCTGGAGTCAGGGAGGCAAGTTTGTCCAGACCTGCTCCAGATGATGAGGTCTGAATCAGGACAGCAGAGTGGACTTCAGGAGCTAGGGACACAGTTAAGGGATTCTAAGGAAAGGAAACGACACAAATGGGGCATCAGTTGGACATGCATCCTGAGGAAAAAGAAGAATCAAGGATGGTTGCAGGTCTCTAGCCGGGAGACCCAAAGGGGCCCGTATTTTAATAAAACCTAAAAGACAATTTGCCGGTCTTCCTTTTCTCCTTCCCTATAAAGACAGTCCTTGTTCTGACCGATTTCCTTCTCAATATTCCAATCTCTCCCTCCAACACGGCCGCCAGTTTACTAGCGATTCCGACTAACGGGACTTTTCGGAAATGATGACGAAGTCAGACAGATGCGGGTGTCCACCCCGGCACCGGGACTTACGAGCATGGAGATAGGAGGACAGTTCTCTGAGGCTCTTGGTTTTCATTTCCTTGTTTGTAAAGTAGCGACACTCCTGCTCTTTGCACACGGCTGCCTTCCCGAAGACTGCAGGGGGTCAAGTGTGTTACAACCTCCGCACGATTCTTTTTACTATTTTTTTTTTACTATATTTTATTGATTATGCTGTTACAGTTGCCCCATTTTCCCCCTTCTTTCCCCCCTCCCCCTTACCCCCCTTTCCCTTCCCTTTAGTTTTGTCCATAGGTCATACACATAAGTCCTTCTGCTCCTGCACTTCCTATACTATTCTAACCTCCCCTTGTCTGTTGTCTACCTCCCATTTATGCTACTTATTCTGTGCCCCATTCCCACCCTCTCCCCCTACCACTCCCCTGTTGATATTCCTCCATACCTTACATAACTCCCTTCAACATTTCATACAATAAAGGCTGGGTGGTGATGAACTTCTTGAACTTGACCTTATCTGAGAAGCACTTTCTCTGCCCTTCCATTCTAACTGAAATCTTTGCTGGATAGAGTATTCTTGGATGTAGGTCCTTGCCTTTCATGACTTGGAACACATCTGTCCAGCCCCTTCTTGCCTGCAAGGTCTCCTTTGAGAAATCAGCTGACAGTCTTATGGGGATTCCTTTGTAGGTAACTGTCTCCTTTCCTCTTGCTGCTCCCAGGATCCTTTCCTTATTTTTGACCTTGGGTAATGTAATTATGATGTGTCTTGGTGTGTTCCTCTTTGGATCCAACTTCTTTGGGATTCTATGAGCTTCCTGGACTTCCCGAAAGTCTATTTCCTTTGCCAGCTTTGGGAAATTCTCCATCGTTATGTGTTCAAATATTTTTTCAATTCCTTGGATTTCTTCTTCTCCTTCTGGCAGCCCTATGATCCGTATGTTGGGACGTTTACAGATGTCTTGGAGGTTTCTGAGCCCCTCCTCCATTTTTTGAATTCTTGTTGCTCCTTCGCACAATTCTTGTTCATAATATGTTTGATTGAAGACAACCACTGTTTTTCCTGTTTAGGTTTATTATTATTTTGGTCGTGTCTCATGGTTATTCAGCACACTTTCTGAGCTACATTAAGAGCTTCCTTCCTCCTCTCAGGCTTCCTGTCTATGGGACCAAGATTTGACTCTAGACCTGCCCTTCTTGAACTGTAAAGCACATATGACCCATCGGGGGATCCTGTCTAATTCAGGGAGTACGGGGAGTGGCCCAAGAGGATGCATTTGTCCTAGCTCCCGGGGAATGCCAGTGTGCTGGTCCACAGAAAACACTTTCAGGAGCAAGGATCTAGACCCTCTAGACAATTCTGGGGAGAAGAAGGAAATGCAGATTGTAGCTAATTTTGGTCTTTTAGTGCATGTCCAGAAAACACTTTCTTTTAGAGCTAAGAGCTTCATTGCCATTACACCCTGTTTCCCTGTCTATGCATTTCACTCCTGCGAATGGGGCCAGCGCCAGATCACCTACTTTTCTGAGACTCCAAAATACATGAAACTGAAGTGGGCATTAAAAAAAAATATTCTGTACACAGCAGGCAAAATCCTTGCACATCCGAATATAATAAATATATTTCTCCATGTATGTTCCACAACTTAGCATACAATTTCCCTCTCTGCTTATGGTAGCTTATCATCAGGATAACACCAATCAGATAAGATGAAGACGCCGCCAGTAATTTTTTATTGTCGTGGCAAAATCATACATTTTCCTAGATGGTTGATTTGGTACGAGACCTAAGCCCCGGTCCATAAATCTATGGGTGCTTGAGATTTGTAGTAATTCCATATTTAATCTATAGCTTATTGATGCATCATCAGCACCTTAGAAATGATTAAGGAGGACTTGGAAGAGAAGCATGGATAACAGTGGATAATAACCTAATTTCAAATACATTTATAGACAGACGACCCTGGGATGGGCAAAATAAGTCAGGTGTTTCTTTCCCCTTATATGGTCATTGATGATTTTTATTTCACCCCTGACTCGCACACCTGGCCCCTTTGGGCTGTCCTAGGCATCATGCCGGCAGTCCTGTCAAAGGCTGTTCCTTCCTTTTCTGGGAATTTTATTTACGTAAAGCCTGGTATCCGAGTTTCAAGATCTCCCTCAATTGTTTATCTCCTCAGAGTTCAGAATGTGCGGAGGGCTGGGTGTGAGACTCCACGTGCCCTAAACGCTGTTGCTTTGCTTTATTCATTACTGCCTCTCCAGCTCCCAGAATAATATTGAACCATTAAAATATTTTTGAATGATTGAATTTGGTGTTTAATCCTTATTCATTTACTGGGAGCCACTAACAGAGTCTTTTCTAAAACAGCATTTTTTCTTTTTGTTTAGTCTAGTGCGAACTTGTATTGCTAATACCCTCCTCCCAGCCCTTCCCAGTCAGATGGCCCCGCCCAGGACAGTCCTCGGACCCTCTGAGATGCAGATGCCCCGATGTTATTCTTCTCACCACCCCGCATTGCAGATGGAGAAAGTGCTCCCTCTTTTCAACTCAACAGTAAGCTGAGACCCATGTGCTCACAAAGAAGAGCAATATTTCCTCTTTGCCTCGTCGCATGGGACAGAGCGAGTGCCTTCATTTATTCCGTTTTGAGTCGCGATGATCTTGGAGGAATTTTTGGAAACTCGGATAAACTCGACATCGAAACGGTTGTGATGTTGACTGCCGCCTAAGAGCCTCTGCTGGGCCCATGACCAAGGCACACTGATACGCACTCTGACATTTCCAGTTCACTTCGCCCAAGCTCATCACCATTTGCTATTCTCCGCACTTTCTGCGAGGCGACTTCAGAATGTCAGACAGAGGAATATGGCTTCTTTCTAAACAAAATGCATTTCCCTCAGTTTCAGACCAAGGCTGCTCTCAAGAAAGCATTTTCCTTCCAGACCAAGGGATCACCTGCCTGCCGCCGTCCGCTCCGGGAGTCCAGGGAAACTCGAGCTCCTGTCCCTCGCTCAGAATACAGGCAAGGAATAATGTGTCCTTAAACTATAATTTGCTTGCATTCGGCAGCTTCCTATCCACCACCACAATAGTCCTCTAGGTAAATCAGATTGATTTATTCATAGGCACTAGCATTTCATTACTTTCATCAAAACCAGTCAGCTGCACTCATCGGTTTCTGCATTCTTATAAACTAACTGGAAAAGCAATTAACATTCGCCAGCACTTTGCAGAGTGGGGAGAGGGTGAGGGACCCCGCTGCACTCTTCATAGCTCCGCCTCTGTAGGCGGATGGGGGTGCAAAATGACTGCTCCTCTGTGTCGGGGGAGATAAGAGAAGTGACACAGATTAAAACAAATTGTTGATCCATACCAGGGAGAAGCCAGGGAAACAATAGAAGTAAAAGCATAAATGTCAATTTGGGATGATAAAGGATACAATCTAAATGTAATATGAGAGGCCCCCAGACAAAAGCAAGAAAGAGAGATTGCACATTAGTGAAGTATCAAAGTACTGGAGCGGTATAACACGCGCGCACACGGAGTCATATGCTCCCAGCATATGAAAATACAAGCAACACATTGCTGATTGCTCAGCAAACCCAATTATGAATTAACCTGCTATTGCAGAAATTCTCCAAAATTATGTTCATTTCAAGCTGCTTGGAAGAACATTTTGTCCCCGTGGTAACTTTGCTTCTCATATTGGCTTTATTCTTCCGCTCCTTTTTCTTCTAAGTGCCTACAGGCTACATGCGAGCAAAAAAAAAAAAGAAAGAAAAAAAAAAGAAAAAAAGAAATTTGCTCTGGTTGTCAGCCTAACAGTGGGTTCTGGCCACATGCTCACTGGTCTCTTTGATGGAAAGATTAAGAGGGGAGGTCAACCTGCAAGGCCACCGTCTCGGTTTCCAAAACACCGCCGCTCCGCTCCCATCTTCCTCCCTGGCAAGCGCGCTGGATAAGTCAAGATCTGAGGATTCATTCCTAATTACTCTAGTGTCATTTCGAGTCTTGCCTTTATGGTGACAGAAATCAAACTGGGGGCTCAGCTGTGGCTCTGTCGCCTATAATTGCTGCAGCCTGCTCATGTGGCAGACGGAGCTTATGGGGAGGGGTATGCAGGTGAGAATGTGTCCCGCCATCCTCCCAGTCTAGGACGGCATCTCATTCCTGACGGGCTGCACGCGTTGGGGTGGTCGTTAATTACCAGGATGGGCAGCATGGTGCAGTGGGGACCGAGGGATCGGTCACACCCTGGACATGTTCTGAGCCTGCTCCACACACATCCCAGCACTTCTTTCTAAGGACTAATGGTGACTGCATTTATTCCTTCAACCTAACTATTATGCTTGAATAAAGAAGAGAAATAGAAACAGACCCTTCTTTATCTCCCAGGTGCAATGCCAACAAGGCATCTGGAAACCAACATTAGGAAACAATTACTTAAACTTCATTGAGCGCTACCTTGGTGTGCCTGTGCTGAATGGTAGAGATCAGTAGATGGTAGCTGTTACTGTTGTCTTCTACGGCCAGTGATACTAACAACATTAATCAGAGTCGTTGTAACAGTGGAATATATTGCATTGGTTACCACAATTTCTTCACTTCCCAAAATAAAGTGTCACTGCGATTCCCTTGTACAGAATTTCCTCAACATGTTGAAAAAGATTGTTTATCTTTAAAGTCGACTCAGTGTAATCAGTACGTTTTGAGTCCCGATGAAATACAAGGCAATGGACAAGGTGCAGGGAGACACAAGAGTGAGCCACTTCACAGGGAAGTGTCTCTTGGTCCCTGCTGCCCTACTGGCTGATGAACTTGGGAGCGCCCAATGTGTCAGGCACTGGCTGAAGCGCCTTATCTGGATTTTTACCATCATCCTCACCACCAATTCCCCACTTTAGGGGTGAGGAACCTATTCAGACAGGTGAGGTGAGTCTTTAAGGTCACCGGCAAGCAGGCGGCAGGTCTTCACTCCCTGAATCAGCGAGTCAGAGCCAGAGGACGTGCATCCTACTCCCTACGGACTTATCAAACCTGGCGATGATTAGGAGAGAACTCCTTGCCTCGGGACACCCTGACATTCCCAATTCACCTATGACGGCAACACTACACATCTACTTGGTTCATGGCATTCAACCCCATGAGCCCCGGAAACTCCAAAACCTCATCCATGAGAGAAGTATGTTCACCAAGCTGTCCCTTTCCCTCTGCTTGGCTTGTCAGGGAACACTGTCCTGGGCCACAGCTGGGACGTGCAAGTCATCCTGGGTTCCTCAGGTGACTTGTGCCGAGGGCACGTGTCTTCATCTTTCTCAGTTTCCATGTTGCAATTTAGGATTGAGGGAAGGGGAAGAGGAGAGGAGGAGGAAAAGACATCTCCTCGAGAGAAAGCTTCCTTCCTAAGAACGGTCAGGTGTGTCCGATGTCGGTGGTGTCAAAGATGAGCCTTCCTGGGTTCGCGTGGCCCTGGCACAGTTGCCTCCTCTTAGGACAAGCATTTCCGCCCTCTGGCCCTTAACTGCTTCCCCATGCACCTCCGCAAAGGAGCCCTGAGTGAGACACCCAACGCCGTTCCTTCTGGAAGTCACAACAAGAAGCGAGGCCCACAATGCTGACATCAGAGCCACAGGCTTGCTGCTCGGCGGATGGGGGAAGCTCGGCCGTCTGCTTTGCTCACCCTGAGGAGGAGCTGAGCTGCGAGTCAAGGCCAGTGGACCACCAAGAACAAGTGAGACCTCCTACCGATTTTCCCTCTCTTTTTTCTTTCTTTCTTTCTTTTTTTTTTTTGAGGTTCCAGGCCTCCTTCTCTCTCAGGAAGAGCCAGCTCTGCATACCGGCACCTCAGCCTTTCAAGATGAACCCTCTGCTCCTGGAGACGTGCTTCCCTTCCGGCAGAGGCTGGGGGAGAAGGGGTCCAGATCAAAGCCGCCTTTGAAGTGAGTATAATTTTTGGAATGTTGCTAAGAGTGTAACACACACAGTTCAGCAGGAAATTGGCTCTGGAAACAGCTTTGTAGTCGCTCCCCGGGACCGCTGATTTCCCCGACCCCGTGGCAAAGGTGCGGGGCCCAGCGGTAGGGGAGACGAGACTGCTGACTCGCACCGATCTGATTTAAATTTCTCACCAGCCAGGTCCTCTGGCTCCGACTCACTGAACAGAAATGTGGTATAATAAAGTCTGTCCCCAACCCCGAGAGGAACGAGGGCCCTTTCAGTGGATTCTGAGCAGGCTACAGGACTGGACAGAAAAGGGCAGGTAGAAGATTTTGCTTTCTGTGGCAGCAGATGGGAAGAGCCACGTAGGGACAATGACAGCGATGTTATCACCTGTCAGACTCTCAGGTGGCACGCAGCATGGTGTGGCCGTCATGCAGGGTGCCGAGCACGGTGCCCGGCACACGGCAAGGACTTCCTTTATGTTGGTAGCTGCTTTAAACCCCATGACAAACAAGTAAACTAGGCACTTGTGAATTCTCATTTGACAGATGAAAAAGGAGGCCAAGGTCAGCCATGTAAAATGACAGCACACGCAGACACCCATCTATCATAACAGGAGCCCGCCTATCTTACGTATAATAGAGCGACTCGTAGCCAGGACAAGAAGAGTTAACGGTCAAGTCCACTCTGGAACAATGGATGCCTGCCCAATTAAGGAAATGCCATCTTTTCATGAAACAAAGTCCCGAGTGCGTTTTGCTGTGGAAAAAGGAATATAGAACAGCTAGTCTTTCTTGTTAAGTGCCTGGGTCGTCTCTCCCAGGGATGCCTGGAGATCGGAAGGGGTTCTGTTCTTTTGGTTTATGCCTTTAATTTCTGTTGTTGTTGCTGCTGTAAGGGGAGGGACCGGAGAGTGGGGATTAGCTGGATAATTGGTGAATCGATCCAGGGGAACGAAAGATTTTGCTGGGAACGTGCAAGCTGGCCCCGCGCTCCACGTATCAGCGAGTGGCAGAGGCCAAGCCAAGCGGGAGAGCTCTGGGGGTAAGTGGGGTGGCGGGGAGAAAAGAAATTTGACATGGGCAAACGTCGCCAAACAGGAGGGGGAAGCCACTTTGGAGAATGGACGCAGACGCCTTACAGGAGAGCTCGAATGGGATGAGGTTTGACCACACGTTGTCAGACACATACATTCCCGTCTCCTATCTCTTCTGACTCCCTTCTCTACTGCCGTGGACTGAAATCCCTCTCAGCCACACTGTGTCTAGCTGTCTTTCATGTGTAAGTTGGGGTCTGCCTCTTCGTGCGTGAGTGGACACTGAGAAGGGAGCACCTCGAGGCCAGGGAAACACTGGTCTCTCTTTCCCTCTCAGTCTCTGCTGTTATCTGCTCACCCTGACCAGCCATGAGGATGACTGGAAGGCAGGGGATGGTAGGTGGGACAATGAACCCCTAGAATTGGCTATGCCCTCATCCCCAGAGCCTGTGACTATGTTAATTTACAAGGCTTCATGGGTTGAATTGTGTTCTCCCTCAAAAAATATGTTGAAGTCTGAACCCCCAGCATCTTGGATGTGACTATATTGGATAATGAGGTCACTGCCCATGTAACCAGTTCAGATGAGGTCACACTCGAGCACAGTGGGTTCCTAACACAATGACAGGTGTCCTTATAAGAAAACAGCTACGTGAAGACACACACAGAGACACGTAGGGAGAACGCCAGGTGACGATGAAGTAGGAATAGGAGTCGTGTGCTGTAAACCAAGGAGCTCTGAAGACTGCCAACAAACTGCCAGAAGCTGGGAAAGGTCGAGGAAAGAACCCTCTACAGGTTTCAGAAAGAGAGCATGGTCTTACCAACCTCTTGCTTTAGAACTTCGAGGCTCCAAAACTATGAGACCATACATTTCTGTTGTTTTATGCCACATAGTTTGTGGTACTTTGTTAGGGCTGATCAAAGGCCATGCTAATACACACGGCAAGGGGGAGGGAAGTTTGCAGATGAAAATATGGTGCTTATCAGGTGACTTTGAGATGAGGAGATTACCCTGGATTATTTAGGTGGGCTTGATGTGATTATAAGGGCCCTTGTAAGTGGGAGACACAGGAGAGAGAGAACCAGAGAGAAGGCAAAGTGAAAAAGACGCAGTCCCATGTTGCTGCTTTTGAAGACAGTGGAAGGGGCCATCAGCCAAACAATGTAAGCAGCCTCTAGAAGCTGGAAAAGCCAAAAAGACTCTCCTATAGAACCTCCACAAAGAATGCAGCTCACTGACACCTTGACTTCAGCCTCAATCAATCTGTTTTGGACTCTGACTTACAAAATTATAACACAATACATTGAGTTAAGCCACTCAGTGGTGCTAATTTATTACAGCAGCCATAGAAAAATGAATAAAGGGAGTAACACTAAGCCTGTGCAAATGAAATAGAGTCAGGCGTCACTCAAGCCAAGTACAATATAGGAGGAAAGCAGATGAATTCAATCTTGGCTGAGCTCCCTTTCTCTGCCCTTCCCACCTTTCTGGCCCTTCAATTTAAGGCGCACCAATGGGTGCCTCTTCTATGTAGATGTAGCAATAAGTAGACACAAGAGCTTCTAACAGTTGCTGATTGCTAATCAGATGCAAGGCACCATTCTTAGCACGTAGCATACATGATCCCTTTTCATTCTCACACTAACCTTAGGTATTAGGTTCTGCTCAGATTTCTATTTTATTGATGAGGAAAGAGAGGCAATAGAAATGATGACCTTGACCTAAGTTACACAGCTGGTCAGTGGTGGAAACTTGACTGCAATGAACAGGAGTGGAACTGAATGGGCATCAGAAGTTTCTGGAGTGAACAGGCCTCCTGGAGATGGGATGGCCAGACTGAGATGGAGAAGAGGAAGTAACCCCTCTCTCCTTTCTGCCTGTAAATACGTCTGGAGAGGACATGCACGTTGCAATTTGCTGTCTATCTCACTTTCAGACTTCTATTATTGTCATCTCTCCACCACAGACTAGCAATAGATCAATGCTGAAAATATTCAAAATCTTCGATTTGGTCTCAGTTCAATGCTGGCAATAAGGGGGCTGAGAAATGGGGACGTGTTGCTTTCTTCCCCCATTTCATGGTGGTGCCAATATGCTGTCGAGAAAAGGATAAGCGGGAGTTTGCATAAATAAACACGCTTCGTAACACCACTGATACTTATTCTTCCTGCTTGCTGTGAAAATTCAGTGGGTGAAGTATGAGATTGCTGCTTCCACTGCTTTGTCAAAGTCTATCAAAGCCCCTGATCTTTGGCAGGGAGTCAATACACTCAGATCCCAGGCAAAGAGGGTGGATTCCGCCATGAGAACACAGCCAGGACTGCAGGTGGTGCAAGGAAAAGAGATAGGAGGAGGCAGAGTTCAAATGCTCGGCCAGCCAGCCAGCAGCCAGTGAGCTCCTGGTTCTCAACATCATGGCCTGGCTGCTCCATCTAGCTGAGGTTGCTGCATGGTTTTCCTGGAACCCAAGGATGCTGAGGAACAAACGCCTCTGGGCCTTCTAAGAGCCATCCCCCCAACCCCATCCATCACTTCATGTCTGCCTGAACAGTCTGTGTTTCTTGACCAGTTCTGTTCCACCTGGGAATGCCCTCTCCTTTCCCTGCCTTTGCCCAAGGTGTGCCAGCAGCTGGCACAAAGAATAATGATGAACAGAACATGTACACTAAGTAGATCACCTCCGCTATGCACTTGCTCTTCAGAGAAGGAAAATGTATCTGGGATTCCTATTTTTAAAATCAAAGTGGTCTAAAATTATCTTATGCTCTGGACCTTCCCTTTACTTCACATCTTAACACCTAACTTAGCTATAACTCACTCCTTGGATACTTCTGAAATCCTTCTGTCTCATTTTTCTTTTCTTTTCTTTTCTTTTTTTTTTTGGCCGCCCAAGAGAACAAAGAGATAGCAGACTGGTGCCTGCCCTTAGGGGGCTCACTGTCAGCCACAGGAGTGCAAAATCGCACTCACTCGCTCACTGCCTCTTTCCCTCCTTTTGTATAATTTAATCAGTCACTGTGTATTTATTGAGGTCCTACTGGGTGCCAGCACTTTGCTAGTTGCTGGAGATCCAACAATGAATTAGACAGGCATGACCACTGCCCCCACGGAACTTCATTCAGGAGAAACTGAACAGGAATCATTCCTGGGTTGTAAGCCGCCATCCCTGGTTGTACGCATTTCTACAGCCTGATGGTGCCCCTGGCGGGCAGGGAAACTGCCCTGCACAAAGAAAACATTACTAAATATTCACCACATATGTATGGCTGTTTGAGTCAACTACACACTGCTTCCGGTGTCCCATCATGCACACTCCTGTTACAGCTCCCAGGACTGACCAGGGCCACCCCAGCTGCAGTCCTGGTGCCTGGCAGAGAGGAGGCGCTCCACAGATATTTCTTGATTTCATTGGAGTTCCTCACCTCACCACGCTCTCTACAGCAGGCCTTGCCCTTTCTGTGACCCAAGTCCATGCTCCAGCAGCGATGAAAACCACCCAGTCATGTTCATTGAGAAAACATGGCGGGGTGGTCCCTTATCACAAAAGGAGATATAAAATCACTCTTAATTCTAGATATTGTTGCAGTTGGGAAAAATTCAAATCTTCTAATAAGAAGTTTATATTTCTGAGCTCTTAATAACAGGTTTTTGATGCATAAACATGCTTTTTTCCTGGGGCTTGTTTAACCAAAAAAAAAAAAATGTACTCATAAATTGCATAGTCTTCAATTTAGCAGAGATCCAAAGAGATTCTGAGAGTAATGATAGGTTCTCGCTCTTATGAATTTAACTGTGCTGCCATGGATTTACTTATTTTAATGTAACTTAGGATAAATTATTCCTCCATAAATATAACTCCTTCAAGACTCAGAATATTTTGCTCTGTGGAAGGACACAATTTAGTATCAGTATTCAAGACAAAGGAGGCAGCACTCAGAACTATCTGCCCATAGAAGAGTGATTTAAAAATAGTGAAATTGTACTATAAAGATTGCTTTTTCCTTTTTTGGAGGAAATGAATATAAATGGAGCTACATGTTCATGGATTTCAATGATGGCTTTCTGTGTGTGTGCAAGAACACTTTGGATCTTGGAGCCACAAGAAATGCAAAGATGTTAGAAGTTTTTCTCCCAAACAGAACCTACTCAGTGTGCCTTTACTCTTTTATTTGTAACAGGGGGTGGGGGAAGAATATTGAATACACATTTTGAAGAGGCAATTATAATAGGTTTTGGCATCCTGGCTACCCCAGAGAATCACATCTGTGAGATTGCTATTTTATGTGATTATTACCCTGAATGGCAAGTGCATTTCATCAGGCATGCCAATCTGATTGATTAGTAGTGGCTGCTTAGAGAACTGTTGAGAAGTATTGGCAGGCTGCATCTGTTCCCAGCAGGAAAGAGGGCTGTGATCGATTAGTGATGTCTGCCTTGGGTGTGAGAATGAGATATGGTACCACCAAGACGGATATAATTCCAAAACCGCAAGGGAAAATTTACGTTGTATTGGTATTTCAGACAGATAAATGAAGCTACGCATTTAAATGAGCCAGACTGTTCTAGAAGTCAAAATTGAGTCCCGTGGAAGTCCTATAGTATGTCAGTGGTCAGTAATTGTATACTAGTGAGCCCAATCTGTTCTTCAAAATTAAAACAAATATATACAATGAGGTCTGTCTGGGAAAAGCCCAGCCATTGTTAATATAATAAGAATGGTTTGCATGACATCAATGTAGCCTGGCAGTCAAGGAGAGTGGACTGGAATGCACATGTGTGAACAATGACGACTTCACTGTACTGGTCAGTGGGGGCAGTAGATGACATTGAGTGAGCCTGCATACTGTGTGGCCATTGCATTCAAAATGACTGAGCGAATACAGCAATGAATCTGCATTAAATTTTGCATTAAGCTTTAACATTCCTCTGCAGAAACTATTTGGATGATTCAGAAAGCCACAGCTATGGGAAACTAGTGATTGGCAGCTTCATCATAACAACATGCCCTACATAGTTTTTTGTTAAAATATCAAATCACCCAGGTGGCTCAGTCCCCCTACAGCCCCGATTTGGTGCCCTGTGACTTCTGATTTTTCCCCAAACTAAAGTCATCTTTGAGAAGGAAGAGATTTCAGACCATCAGTGAGATTCAGGAAGATACGACAGGGCATCTGATGCCCTGATGTGTGACTGGGAGAACTGTGTGAGGTCCCAAGGTGCCTACTTTGAAGGGGACAGAGGTGTCATTGTCCTATGTACAATGTTTCTTGTATCTTGTATCTTCTTCAATAAATGTGTCTATTTTTCATATTTCATGGCTGGATACCTTCTGGACAGACCTCTTCTGTCTACATAAATTCATACATTTTGTACAAATGCAGTCAATGCTAGGAAAAAAGCCTTACTCACAATTATAAAGCCAGGTGCAAACTTCAGAAAGCCTAACTTTCCCCAGCAATGTGAGTTCAACTCTCTGCCTTCTCTTCCACTCATAATGATAGCGTTATTCTAAACTTATTTATTTTTCTCTCAAAATGTTTGCTCAAAATTCTGTCTCTAATTTGCATGATAAAGTCTAGACATTTGGGTTGTAATGCAACGCCCTAATCATTGTGTTCAAATCCTAACTATTTATGTATTTTAAAGAATATCTTTGGATTTCTGGCCAAGACGGAGGTGTAAGTAGACACACTCTGCCTCCTTGCACAACCAAAAGAGGGAAATCATAAATTTAAAAACAAAAAACAACCAGATATGACAGAAAATCCAGCTGTTTGGAAGTCCCACAACCAGGAAGCTAAAGAAGACACGTTTATCCAGACCAGTAAGCGGGGTAGAGCTGGGTGGAGAGTGCACCCTGAGCCAGCGGTTTGTGGAGTGGTGGGGGCAACACTGCAGCTGCCTGGAGAGGCCCACGGCTAGCTGACCCGGACACACTGGGACCGAGACTGGTGGACTGGGCGGTCCCTCATTCGTATGCAGATAGACTGGGAGAAAAAGCTGGGGAACAGAGCAGATCCAGCAGCCCACCAACATAGGGAAATAAAGCCTCAAACCACTGATTGAAAATACCTGGGGGGGAGTTGAGGTGGCGGTGGGAGGAACTCAGATCTGCACAAGCCCGCCCACCTGGGAAGGGCATGGAGGGGCCTAATTTGCTTGTGGGTGTTGCTTGAGGTAACTGGGAGCCAGTGAAGAGCAGAGCAAGCACCATTGTTCTGCCTCAGGCCCTGCCCCCACAGGCAGCATCACAACACAGCCATGTGGGTTGCCCTGACCTGGTGAACACCTAAGACTCTGTCCCTTAAAGTAACAGGCATCCAGAGAAAGGGAAGGATGGCCCAAATGAAAAAGCAGATCAAAACTCCAGAAAAAATACAACTAAGCCATGAAAAGATAGCCCAGATGCACAGTTCAAAACACTGGTAATCAGGATGCTCAGAGGATTGGTTGAATTTGGTCACAGATTAGATGAAAGTATGAAGAATACACTAAGAGAAATGAGGGGAAATGTACAGGGAACCAATAGTGATGTGAAGGAAACTGAGACTCAAATCAACAGTGTGGACCAGAAGGAAGAGAAAAACATTCAACCAGAAAGGAATGAAGAAACAAGAATTCAAAAAAATGAGGAGAGGCTTAGGAACCTCTGGGTCATCTGTAAATGCCCGAACATCCAGGTCATAGGGGTGCCAGAGCAAGAACAGAAAGAGCAACCAATTGAAAACTTATTTGAACAAATAATGAAGGAGAACTTCCCCAAGCTGGTGAAGGAAATAGACTTTCAGGAAGTCCAGGAAGCTCAGAGAGTCCCAAAGAAGCGGGACCCAAAGAGGAACACACCAAGACACGTCATAATTACATTACCCAAGATTAAAAATAAGGAGAGAATCCTAGAAGCAGCAAGAGAAAAGGAGACAATCACCTACAAAGGAGTTCCCATAAGACTGTCAGATGATTTCTTAAAAGAGACTTTTCAGGCAAGAAGGGTCTGGAAAGAAGTATTCCAAGTAATGCAAAGCAAAGACCTACATCCAAGAATACTCTATCCAGCAAAGCTTTCATTTAGAATGGAAGGGCAGATAAAGTGCTTCTCAGATAAGGTCAAGTTCAAGGAGTTCATCATCACCCAGCCTGTATTATATGAAATGTTAAAGGAATTTATACAAGTCAGGGAGGGATATCAACAGGGGAATGGGAGGCAGAGAGAGGAGGAGAAAGTACAGAGAATAGGTAGTGTAAACGGTAGGTGGAAACTGGACAGGTGGAGGTTGAGAATATTATGGGAAATGTGGAAGCCAGGGAACTTATGTGTAGGTCCCATGGACAAAAACTAAAGGGCGGGGAATGGGGGGGGGTGCGGGACAGGGGGTGGGGAATAGAGGGGGGAAATGGAACAACTGTAATAGCATAATCAATAAAATAAATGAAAAAAAAAGAATATCTTTGCACATACATATTTGATGACTGATTATTAAATGAAGGTTAATCCTTAAGGCTCTAAGAGAACTTTCATCATAAAGACTACAGGTAAGAATTAATGACCACACAGTTTTAAAAGAAAGGGGAGAGCTGAGTATTGACAAAGTAGATCTCTTTAAGAGTAATTCTATGGTGACACTGCAACAATGCTTTTGATAATCCTTCATTCTCTAAAGCAGGGAGATTAAACACAAGCGATTACATTATGCAGCGGGACAAAGGGAATGTAGATAATATTTTGAATATGAGGCAATGATCAGACATCCCGACAATTAACCCATTCAAAAGCCCAACTGTGAACTCTGACAGAGGGTCGAGTGAAAAAGAAAAAGTTCTGTGTGCCATCACAGATTTTAAAAAGTATGCGATGAGTTCCTAGTTTGTTTTCTCTTCTCCCTTTAGAAAAGGGAAGTCTCTCCCTTGGAAGAGAATAACGCTGGCTCAATTTTTGCTTTAAAAAAAGAGAAAAGAAAACGAAAATATAAAACTCAGCAGAAATGTCACACCGAGGAATCATAATAAGCATTACACATTATTTAAGCCATGCATAACCACTGAAATGTATGACCCCTTTCCATAAATTGAAAGGCACTGCATTCAGCAGATTACGGGCCTCAAATGCTGAACTAAGGGAAGCTCCCGAGATGGCCCAGCTCTGCGGACCCAGAGATGAGCTCAGACCCGCGGCAGCTTTCTCTCTGAGCAAGCCATGAACCCTGCGTGCAGACCTGCGAAGATCTTTCTTCTCTCTTTTGTCAGGGGGTATTTGTTGAGACACTATGTGCTGAGGACTGTGTTGGGGACAGAGGGAGAGAGGGAGGAAGAAGCAGAAGGAGGGAGGGCAAGAGAAAGAGAAGAGGAGGAAGAGAAGGAGGAGGAAGAGGAGAGTGCATACAAACTTGCTCTCTAAGGATTCATGGCCTGCTGAGGTCCTCCCAGCAGACTCCAGGCGACACTTGGAAGCTCATCTGTTGCTAAGAACATGTGGCTCTAGCAGCGAAAAGCCTAGAGCAGAGCGATTCAGAAAACCACGAACCGGACGGAAATATTACCCACGCAATGAGGAAATGTTCCCGTTTAAAACTTACTTTAACTTGCAGACAGATAATTTCAGCTCTAGAAGGAACCCTAGGGCTGAATGGTCTCCTTTGACAAATGAGGAAACCGAGGCACACAGACAAACGACTGCTCTCTTGCGGTCTTTCTGTAGGACATGGTGTCTGTATGCCACCGAGAACTTCACGGTTTTCCAAGAAGTTCAATGTGATCAGGTGATTTATTCACGTTAGGGCTGCCTCATACTTGAAAATTGGCTGTCTGTCTGTTAATACAACCTTGTGATGCTCCCCACCCCAGGGTGAGGCTGTAAGGGAGAAGGAATGGAAAAACACCTCTTCCTGAATTCTTAAGCCTATACATGTGCTACAATAATTTACGAAACGAGATATTTCCCTTTCCAGGGTGTTTTACACAAAGTAAGGGTTGCAGGACCCCTTTGACCAGAAAAAAATTTCTTGGCCTGCTTTTACTTATACCTCTTTTTATAACCGAGTCGGTGTCATTAGTGACGACATCTAAAATGATAATGTCCAACTTTTGATGCAGTATTTTACAAACTAGGCTCCGTGAGTTCCTAAAATAAAGATATAAGGATGTAGAGTTTAAAAGTCCAGATTTATGCTCTCTTACATAGACAAACTGCTTTCATTTTTTATTTCATCTGCTGGGCCATCGAAGAGAGGGGGCCCGTTTAGCTGAATTCTATGTCAGCTGTCAAAACTGCTCCCAATCACTCTCCTTCCTTTTCTGGCTTTCTGTTCTTTCATAATTAAAGAAATGCAATGTGGCCAAGCAGCAGAGAGTCTAAAAAGAGAAAGAAGAAGCCACAGGTGGCACCATTCACACGGCCTACCCCGCAATGTGCAACTTTCCCTAGAAAACGTTGTCAATGGCGCCCCCTGACGCTGTGCTCCCCACGGGCTGAGTATACTCCTGGCTGGATCAGATGGTCCACGTGATCTTGCCTCTTAAGCCCCGTTACAACGGACCGAGGCCAGAGTGAGTAGGAGGTGCAGTTGACTGCTTCAGTGTGCTGACCTTGAGTAGTTCTGTCAACGGAGAAACCGAGGGGTCTGGTTGTGGCCACTGAGCTCTGGGTTGGTGGGTAGCGGTGCTTTTCTCAGAAAACCAGGGGCTGCACTTGGGCAAACAGGTGCGCAGGCTAATTGCCGGCTCCCTGGCGCAGTCCGCGAGTCACCGGAGCGGGGGGCCTGCGCCCTCGGAGTGCTTTGAAATGTTCGCGGATTTGGTTGTGAAGCACCACCCACAAGAGGCTCTTAATTGCTTTCCTAGAGCCCTGGCTTTCTGCAGGAATTACTTAAAACACAGCTTAAGTGTTAAATCCGAACTGTGTAATGTGCAATTGAGGGTTTTTATTTTATTTTATTTATTTATAAAAAAAAAGAATCTCACTCCCGGCTGCCTCCTTGTATGAAGCGCTGACAGGTTCAGGGGGAAATCTTGAGGCTGGCGCACATTGTAAGTTATCTCCTGCAGGGTTGGCAGGTGCGAGCTCTGTCAAATAAATTTATTACAGTCTGCGCTAATAATGAAAATCACAGAAAAGCTGGATGAAAGTGCTCTGCAGCCAACTAATGGGAAGCTACCTTACCAGACAATAACAAGCTCCTCACAGTTTTTCCTTAAAAAAAAAAAAAAAAAAAAACACTAATTATGCTTAATGTTCCCTGTCGCATTAGCTTTCATGGTAATTATATTTCAAAACTTTTGCAATTAGGGTGCAGTTAATATTGTGGAATATTGCAATTATTTTTCATTGCGACACCTCTATTGAAAACTGGTGGCATAATGATCATATTGTTCGACTAAATCAGAACTGTAGAAATATGGCAAATGAACCAATTACACATTATTATTTCTAATTACAGATAATGTCATTTTCTCCACTTTTGTCCAAAAGAATTTCTCAAAACACAGATATCCTGAGTTCTTCTATGTGTACAGACTTCCTCGTTTTCCCATCCACGCTCTGGTGTATTCTTGTATTAGTGCCTTGAGTGTTAAATTTAAGAAGGTCTCACAGGGATTTCTTGAATTTTCTTCCTCCTCCCCCACTTCCCTCCTGTGGCGTGTTTAAGCCAGATGCTCACTCTCATTGAAGAACCTCAGCCTTGGCCCGGCTAGGACGGCATGCCACCACTACAAGCTGGTGTGAATTTAGCTCCTTGTAATCATCACTCACGATGTCTCGTTTTCATTCATTCAACAGGTCTAACCTCTCATCCCCATGAAGATTCATTAGCAGTAACTTGCTGCATCCCAAATATGTGTTAAGCCGCACCTCTTCCCCCCATCCATCACAAAACCATGAGGTTGGGAAGTTGAATTTTTTACCTCTGTGTTTCTAACTGGCCGAAAACAAGAGAGACGGACAGAGGGTTTCCAGCAAACTGTTATGTTTGGATTTGGGAATTTGCTTTTTGTCTGTTATCACTAATATTCTTATAGACGGCCGCCCTACTGTAATGCTCATGACCAGGTCATTCTGGACTCAGAGTCTGATGGCGTATGGTAGGAAAGGTTGTCTGATTTCCTCCCACAATGGTTTCCAGAGAAACACGGGCCAGACATTGATACCCAGCATCACAGATAAAGAAACGAAAGCTTCAAATGTTGCTTAGGACCCTCTGTCCACTCCGTGACCCTCTCTAACTGTTGAAAGCTCTCCTGACTCTTACCTACCATGACTACCATCAAGGTGACCAACTGTCCAGGTTCGCCCAGAGCTGAGGGCCTTCTGGGACGCCACTGTGAACACCAGGGCGGTCCCTCGAAAACTGGGACAGTTGTTCACTCTACTTACAAATAAAATGAACGTGTCTGCAAGTCGGTGAGCACACGGGGAAGATGCTTTCTACATGGGGCTCCCTTTAAGTTCTGAGTTTTCGGTGTAGGAGACAGAACTAACTACAAATGGGAAATGGGGAAAAGTAAATAAAAATGGCCCCCAATGTATATTTCAGCAACTTTATCTGTCTTTCCAACTAGCCTGAGATCTCTGTGGGGGCTGGGGCTGGGCACTGCCCCCACCCCCACCCCCTTAGGCTCCACTGCCTCGCTCTGTATCCAGCTGTGGCAGGTGCTCAAAACACATTTCTGAAATACCATTACTAATGTTAATAGCCCGTGTTTACAGAGGCCTTATTAAATTACTTTGCTAAGTAACTTAAATGAATTTTCTCAATTCATAAACAAACCAACGCACTAAGAAAAGTGTTGCACTACTCTTGTCCCCTCTCTACCAATGAGGAAACTGAGGCCGAGGGAGTGTAGGTGACATGTTGCGGTAGGTGTCGCCCAGGTGGGTGTGGGGGAGGCGCATGGGGACGCAGGGCTGGCGATTCCACAGCCCGTGCTCTGTGGTGACCCCTGGGAAAGAAGGACCACCATGGTTTATTACAACCCTCCTCCACCCTCCACTGCCCTGGCGGTGTTGACATGCCGATATTACTAAGACAAAGCATCTAATTGAAAGGAGACAAAATGTGCTATTTTCCTGTCTGGGAGACATGAGTAGACATGTTTTTCTCTGCTTGCCCATCTCACGGGACAGCCAGGTTTTCCTTTCCTGGCTACGTAGTGACGCATGGAATGTCTCCGTGCTCCAGTCTTGGTTACGTTCGCCTCTCAGATGAGATCCTGTGACAGCTTCCTAACTAGTCCTCCCGCTTGTCTTCTTGCCCCTCTCCAATCCTTCTCCGTTCAGCTGGAGGCATCTTTCAAGATTTCCTCAGAGCATGCCGCACGTGCCTTGAAATCCATGCCTAACTCTCCATTTCGGTGAAAACGAAACCCAAACCTCTGTCTGTTGTCTGTCTCGGCCCTTCTCACACTTAAATGAGCAGGAGCCCCGAACACCTGAGGATCTAGTCTAGTGCAATGCCTGTTCTGGGCTGAGGCCCGGGTTCTGCATTCTCCATAAGCTCCCAGATGCTGCCAGTCTGACCTCCTCTTTCTTTTCAGTCTTGGGCGCCTGTCCCCTGGGCTGGTTCCATTCTAGCCACATGCACTTTCTCCCAGTTCTTCAGCATAACCAAGATTTTTCCTTTCTTGAAACCTTTTCCTTGCTGCATCCGTTGCCTAGAAAAAGCCCTCCCATCGCTCCTGCACCAGCCCCTCAAACCTTGTTAGATGATGACCTCAATTTCACTTTTCACGTTTCACCTAAAAGGTCATTTCTTCAAGAGCCTGCCTTCCGCCTTCTATTTAAGTAGGCGTCTGAATGGATTTTCTTCTGTTTCAGCAGCTGGTAGGTTTCTCTCAAAGCCCTCACAGGGGTAATCATTCTATTTCTATTGTCATAAGAGTTTAAATTCCCCTTAAAATAAAGGCTCTGCGAAGTCAAGGGCCACATCACTCTTGGGGACCGTGAGGCCCATGGTATTTACGAAAGGACTAGCTTGGGGTAGGCGTGGGGCGATTATTAGTTGAATGAATGCGCTCTCCAGTCAAATGGTGCGTTGACTTTACATTGAAACGTCCGTGGGAATCACGGTGGTTTGAACCGCACTTCCCTTAGGCTGCCAAAGTGCTTTCTCCCAGGAGTACAGAATAATATGTAAAAATGCCAGATTTGTTTTCCTGTTCGGAACAAATACAGCGAACCTAAGTGCCTCGCTCCTTTCATATAAACTGGGAGAGGACAAAAGCGAACTGTCACACACGATCACTTTCCAGGCAGATCTGGAGCACTGCTGTATGAAAACAGGTTCCCCTTCATAAGATTCAGAGCGCTTTGAACATTTAAGTGACATCGGGTCTCACTCGCAATGAGTCGGCTGCCATCACACTTTATTTATACAACTCATTCCATTTCTCCAAGGAGTTTTACAACCATCTTATCAGTTTTCCTCCGGAGGAGGTAACTCCGGAGGAGGGGTTAATCCTTTTACGCTGGGGCAGCCCCAGGAAGTGAGTTCTGTTATCTGTGTCACCGAGGCAGAAGTGGGCGGGCGCGAGGAGGTGGGTATGGCCTTGAATCTGATGTCCTGAGAAGGGCAAGGTGATTAAAACGACAAGGTAACCAAGTGCACCAAAGACAGAAGCAGGGCTCTCCCCTCCAGCTGTCAAGATTCAAGACCCAGGCTGCGCCTTGGCCAGAGCAATTTCTACCCTTGGAGGGTTCATCAAATTGTGTTTTGCCATGTAAAACGGGGTAGGTGTAGAGTAGTATCTCAGGTTGGTATTTAAGAATTGCATAAATATGTACTTATGTATTATTATGTATAAAATATATAATTATATATAATAAATATGATGTAATTTCCTTTCCATCCTTACTTGAAATATTTATTGAGCAGCTATTGTTATGTGCCCAGTAAGAGCTCCAGGTGTGAGCAATTCAGTTTTAAATAATTAAGATAAAGCCCCTGCTGTTACGGATTTTATATTTTAGTGTTTCTTATACATGGAGAGAGAGATGGACAGAGAGAGAGGGGCGGGGAGAGAGAAGAAAGCTATATATCAAAAGTTTAACTCTGGGTGTGCCATTTTGAGTTGTTTTAACCGTCTTCTTAAATCTCATCTGTATATTCCAATGGTTCTCCTATGTTCATGGAACATAGAGCACAGAGCAACTTTGATTCAGCTCAGTAAGGAAAACAAATTTCAAGGAATGAAAAGGAACATACATTTCAAACAGACATCTCAGGCCGTTTTGACCCTCCGGTCCCCAGGGGTGCTCCCTGTGAGTACGTCCTGGACTGCCAGTCTCCAACAGAAAAGTCCCCCTGGGCTGTCACTGCTGTCCTACCCTCCCTGGTAGTGCTGCTGATTCCATGTCACCTCCCCTTCCCATTGCTCCAGTATTCGTGAGTCCTGAACATCCCGTCAAGCCGGGACACGTCATCTCACTCAGCCCCAGCCATGACCAGGTGGCTATTAACTTAACCAGCCTCGCTGTGAACAAGAAATTCAACAGTTAGGACACAGGGCCACTCCTCCCATCCTTCCACTTCAAACACGAACCTGTGTCCGCCTCAGCTATCTTGGCTCATTTTCCATTAATTCGCACAGCCACGTGGCACTTCCAAACACGGGAGATGATTTTTAAAAAACCTCCATTTATAAATCATTACCCCAAGTCCCAGATTTGACTTTGGATTCTCAGAGCAGCCCTAATTAGAAAACAAACAGGTCCTCATGGCAGGCCTGGGGACACTTCCTCTCTCGCCTGCTGGGGAGATCATTTAACCTCTCCGTCCCGTGGCTTCCACTTCCCCGACACAGATAATAATTCCCCGCCTGTGTCAGTGTCCGTGGTTTCGTGTGTATGAAGCGCTTTGATGATTTTGTAAAAATTGCACGGGAAGTACTGATGCTCTCCGGCTCTCACATCTGAAGGTTTCCTAATGTACCAATGGGGGGCCTCCGAGTGAAGTTCCCTGGGGAAGACACCATCCCTTTTTTTTTGCCCCTTTCCTTTTTTAGTGGGTTGAGGGCACAGATGGAAAGATCCCGTAAGATACGGTGTGAGGCCGAACCATTTCAGGTGTGAAATGCACTTTCCTCGGCAGCAACCGCACGCGCCCTAAGCTGCTGTGGTTCCGGGACCCAGACTGGCCAGCCCAGGGCCCCGTAAAGGCCCTGCCTGAGGACGCCTCTGCGTGAGGGGATTGCAATGAGACCTTTCAAACTGATGTAACATGCTCCCTGTATTTAATTCCCCTTGCTCAAATGCCAGCTTTTGGTCAGAATTGAGTACAGGGCTTTCCTGTCCACCCTGACTGGGGCTTGTACCGTGGCCTGGTGACATCCCCTCAGTAAAGACACTGCTTTCCGTGGAGGAAGGACTCCTCTGTCGGCAGCAACCTGGGAGCTATTTGCATCTACCTGGACAGGGACTTTTGACCCCTGCTGGGTTTTCTACCCACACTAAGTGCCGCCCTCTACGTGGGTCACGCTGGTTTCTACAGAGTGGCCAGGTGTCTGGGGTCAGACTGCCTGGACTTCTTATCCAGGTGCCCCACGTTTTGTCTGTGTGATCTTTGCAAGGTATTTAACACGGCGGTGCCTCAGTTCTTCCAGCTGCCAGACACGGATACCTACTACTTCAAGGGCCGTAGCTGAGTTCACACTTGGCCGAGAGCCTGGATCAGATAATAGGTTACAAATACTAGCTGCTGTTATTATCTTTATGACTGCTTACCTGAAATCCTTCATCCTCCTTGCTGGTCCTTACCATTTGATCCTGTTGGCGATAATGTTTCCTGCCCCCACCCCTACCCCACTCTTTCTTTAGCTTAGGTGATGCTACAGTGACATGACCTCTCCAAACCCTCGCCCCTTTTCCTTTCTTCCTTTCTCCCCTCCTTCCTTCTTTCTTTCCTTCCTTCCTTCCTTCTTTCCTTCCTTTCCTTCCCTCCATTCTCTTTCTCTTTCTTTCTCTCCTTAGTTCCTCCCTCTCTCCTCTTCTTTCTCACCTTCTTTCTCTTCTTTTTCTTCTTCTTCTTCTTTCTCTTCCTCCTCTTTTCTCCTTTACATGGAGGAATTTCTGGAGGCTCTGTGCTCAGGCCTTTTTCCTATTAGCATATACTCTTTCTCAGCAATGACATTTTTTCCACTGGCTTCAAAAATCACCTCTGTGCAAAATCCCTCTTTCTCAGTGGCCCAGGGTCTCTATTTCTCATTGTTTCTTCCTCCTTCATTCCTCTCTTCTTTTCCTTTCCAGTCTTCCCTTCCATCCTGTGTCTCCTCCCTGAACTCTGGACCCAAATGTTCAGCTGTCTGCTGGGCATTGGCATCCGACCAATTCAAAACTTAGAGTGAACTTTACATTCTACCTCCCAATAAAGATCTCCTTTTCTTCCAAACCCCAATCTTTGTTTTCCTAAAAAGAGCCTCACGATTTTCCTAGTCATGCTCAAGAACCCAGAACTACCTTTGATTTTTCCTTTTCTTTTATTCCTCCACATTCACCCAATATGCAGGTTCTGTTGCTTCTTTCTTGACAAAATCTCTAGCATCTCCCATCCTCCACTGGCACAGCCTCAGGTAAGTTTCTCCTTACTTCTGAGAGCCTGGTCTATGAATTACAGTAACCAGCCAACTCTTTGCCCATGTCCAGTCTCTCCCTGCAGCTTGTCTTACACCCGCGTGCACGTGAACCCTCCTCACGAGTGCCTGGGAGCTTTCAAACATCCTGTTGCTCAGGCCGCTCCCTGGTCCTATGACATCAGAATCTGGGTTGGCACCAGGCATCCGCATTGTTTCAAACTCCCACGGTGAGCCCCATCATGGGTGACGCAGGCTGGCAGCGACAGCCTAAAGAGGTAGCTGAGCCGGGCCCAGCTACTACTAGATCAGTGCTTCTCAAATGTTAGCTTCTGCCAGGATCCATGGAGAGCCTGGTAAGCCACAGATGGCTGGGCTGCATCCCTGGAGTTTCTAATTCTGCAAGGTCTGGGGAAGTGGGGAAGGGGTGCGGAGGGCACTGCATTTCCAGCAAGGGAGCTGATGGCGTGGCTGGTCTGGGGGAACCAAACTTTGAGAACCACGGCAATAACTCATTCTCTTTATCAGAGGCACCTGAAAGTGAGTTCTCGGAGAGGAAAACCATGCTTTGTGAAGACTGGGTAGACTGAGGAATCCGAAGTGATGCTACAGCAAAGGGCTCTTGGAAGATGACCCAGATTAGGAGGAGGTGGGGGAAGCCACGTCTTCTGTTTATAATTTGGTCTCTCCAACCTCTGTGCCCATTGTGACAGGACCAAACTAAGGTCCTGACCTCACTGCCAACCTTCCAACACCCAGGGGACTGGCATAGGGAACAAACAAACATACAAACAAACAAAATAAAAATCAAAACCACCGTGGATTGCTCCTATTTTCCAATTCAAATTCCTAAGGAATTTCCCAGGCTTATGAGTTAGTTCACTTTCTGTCTTTTTCTCTCTCTTCTTATCATTCTACCTATATTGATCTACCTGTCCACCTATCAGTATTGACCTGTCTGTCTGTCTGTGTTCTAAAATCAGGATCCATGGACCACCCGAGGCAGCTCTCACAAATGCAGCAAAAAACATAGATGCCAACCAGGCTCTCCCGAAATGTCTCATTACTGGGAAGGATACGATTTCTCCCTTTTCACTTCATTTAGGTTTTAAAGGAAATTTTGACCTGGCAGGAAGAGAAATCTGTATTCAACACCCCCTGACAGGGTCAGTGTAAATAGCATTCCTACTTGAATTCATGAGAGTTTATCTTAAGAGAGGAAAATGATGAACATGTCCTGGAATGGGGCTTATACATTTTTTAAGACCTGTTTTTCCTCTACTTTTCTAAGCATCAGTATTACGACCAGTTCTTCAGCTAATATTGTTTTTGTGCTGAAAAAGTTTACCAGCGCTGTCTTCACTGAGCCCTTTTACAGTGGTAAGAGAAGGAAGAGTCTCTGAATTCTGAACAGGAAAGAAAAAAAAAAATAAGGAGAAGAACTACAAGCTGTACCGGTTCAGCTAATGGCACAAATGAGACTTAAGAGGCAAACGAAAGAGCAGAAATAGCGCGGGTCCTCATTGCTTGCTAAATTAGGGGAAAAAATCCTACAAAGCTAAACGAAACCAGCTCATCAGTCAGTCCTTCCTCATATTCTAAAAGTGTGGATTAATCAGGAAGCCAGGGAAGGATGGAGCGGGGCCTCTGCCTCCCATGCTTTGAAGCGTGGTAGAATGATGAGCTGAACATTAGAAGCCTTTCCGCCGCCGCAGACCAACCGAGTTAAGCTCATTTCGGGTAGTTAGAAAGATTCGCACCGCAATTATTTAGAGGCCTGCACATCCACCCTTTAATCAGGCTGGGGACACGCACATGCCAACTATTTGCTGGGTGTTTAGCAAGGAGGGAAAAGCAGGCATGATTCTAAAGGCAATTCCCCTCCCACAGCCTCTGGAGTGGATGCGTGTTGGCGTTTCTCACGGCACTCTTTGAGGTGAACGAGAGAGCCGGCCGAAGGAATACCCATAAAGGCCTGATAATGGGGACCCATTCTGCCTGCCAGCCCTGACTCCCCTATGGGAGTTCTCGCCAGTGCAGCGTCTGGGCTTCTCCCCGGGAGCAGCCTCATGTCCTCTGTGCGGCTCTAGAACCTTCGTTCTATGTCTCGATGCCTTTGCTCAAGGGCCCATTGCTGCCACAGGGTTAGGTTTTAGATTCTAAGTGTTCTCTTGCTTTTCCTAGAGGACAGATTCAGAGTGGCATCTTTTTTGTAAAGTTCCTATCGTCTAGCACAGGCTCAACATCATTTACTGACTGAGAATGATGTGTGACCAAACGGCAGATAGTACATGTTTTGGTTGGGAGCCGCACACCTTGACCATGAGCTCCCTTAAATTCCCTGACTCCTCTCGTAATCCAAGAGATGCACACAAGGCCCTTCACAACCAGATGCCACACTCACGCCCAGTCATCTCCCCTCCTCGCCTGATTTGAACACATCTGTGTGCTCATCATTGCACCAGCATTTCAAGCTTTCCCCAAAGCACCGTGTTCCTTCCCATCTCCGTGCCTTTGCACTTGCTGCTGGCATTTCCTGAATCCCCGCCTGCTACTGCTAGTCATGATTTAAGGTATCGGTGAGGTGCCATCTCTGCAGGAAGAGCCCAGGTGGAGGGGGCCTCACTGTGCCATCCCAGCACTGTGTCCACAGCGACCAGAGTGTCCGACCTGCTGTATCACAGTCGTCTGCTCACTTCTGTTCTCCTTCTTGTCTCTCCTCACTCTGCGCTGCCACTAAATAGATTAGGGCCTCCCTAAGGCCACGTTCCTGGGCTCAGTCACCCCTGACTCTCTGTCTATTCTACATGTCAGTAGAGGCCCGATAAATGTTTGTGGAATTGAGAGAAATGAGTTGTATCATTTGAAGGCAGTAAAAACAAGCTGAGTCTTTAGCTTCTCAAGCCTCTAATAACATGAGTAACAAAAATATTAAGTGGTGATAGTTGCATTTTAAGCCAGTGCTCTCAAAATGTGGGCCACAGACCAGCGGTATCAGGCATCACCTGGGAACATGGTAGAAATGCACATTTTCAGGTCTCATCCTAGATCTACTGAATCAAAAATTCTGATGTAGGGCCCTCAAATCCGTGTCTTACAAGCTCTCCAGGTGATTCTAGTGCTCACCTGTGAGCACCTCTGCTCTGAGTCATTAAAAGCAATTCTTTTGGGAAGTAGTACACAGCAGTGGGAGGATCCAAGGCACTGGATTCAAGCAGTGATGGCTCAAATCCTATTCAAGGGTGTCCAGCCTGCAGCCACATGTGGCTCAGGATGGCTATGAATGTGGCCCAACACAAAACTGTAAATTTACTTTAAACATTATGAGATTGTTTGTGTGATTACATGCTGCAATTGTATTTAATGTGTGGCCCATGAAATTCTTCTTCCAGTGTGACCCAGAGATGCCAAAAGGTTGGACACTCTAATTGCTATGCTTGAATTGATGGTCAAGTAACCGAAATGCTATGAAGCTCATTTTCTGCACCAACAAAAGGCACAGGGACCAAAGCAAGTGACAAACTTAAAATGCTTAGTGCATTGCCTGAGGCACAGTAAATATTCAGTAGATGTTGGTTTCTCCAAAGGGAAGCCAATGAAGATTAGTCCCAGAAATACTTAGGGGAGAGAGGAGAAGGATGAAAAGGAGCAATGCACCCTGGTCAATAACTGAGAAATAAGGCATCTATTCTTTTCTTGGAGAAGAATATCCATTCACAGAAGCTTATTAAAGGCCCTGAAAACTCTAACAAGTTTTCTTTCCAAACTTCGTTCAACCTAGTCTTTTCCAAAGTTCGTTCGTTCGTTCCCTCCCTCCCTCCCTCCTTTCCTCCCTTCCTTCCCTTCCTTCCAGGGTTAGTGTAGGGAAGTGGTGAAAATGAGGCAACCCCTCAGCTTCTGGTTATTCAGTAGGAAAAAACCAAATGAACATTTTTCATCTTATATTTGAGTTTTAAAGTGTTTGCTTTTTAATTGGAGTTTGGGAAGAAGAATGACCTCAAGAATTTTAGTGAATATTTGGAAACTATGAATAATTATTTGGCAATCACCCAATGGTTATTTATTGAGCACCTACTAAGTGTGAAATGACATCCTGGGTGTTGGGGATATGGAAAGGAAAGAGGAAAACCAAATGAGATTGGGGAGGCCTGCCTGAGGAATGATATTTGCCCCAGTGAATGAACAGTTCAGCCATGGGGAGATACGGCGACGGATCTGCGCAGATGCAATAGAAAGAGCAAGGCTGTCAATGGAGAGAGCCTGGTGTTTTTGGAGAATGCAAAAAAAAAAAAAATCTATAGTTGCTGCAGAGCGAGAAGGGGAAATGGGAATGAAAAGAGATGAAGTGATGAGTGTTAGATTCTGGCCAAAGCACATCATTTTAGCCACAGTAAATGCTCTGGATTTTAATCTAAGTGCAGTGAAATTTCATTTCACTGAACATGATGCTTTGGCCTGGCTTTTAGGCATGAGAATCTTGCCCTGTATTCTATATCTTCATTGGTGAACACAGAAACTTCAAAGACCAAGAAAACCAAGTACTTTCGCTCCATCTATTCATCCATCCATTCACTCGTTCATTCATCCATCATCTATCATCCACCGTCCATCCATCCATCCAGTAGTCATCTCTGACATGCCAGGCACTGTGCTTAACAGGGAACAACGATAGAAAGATAAATAAGACAGAGCTTCCACTTTCCAGAAATTTATCACATAATAAAGTACTTGCCGTTCGCAAGAGCCCTGGTCGAAGTAGAAACGCTATGCTTGGGTCCTTGAGCTACCTTGTCACACTTCTCAGGGAGTCAATGTGCATTCTGGGACTAAGTCTTTGGATGGAAAGAAACACCTGAGAACTTTGATTACTTACATGCAGTGTATTATTTTACCACAGTCAGAAGCATGTTAAGTGTACTTGTTTGGATCCTGAATTTGTGCGGAGCACAGAAACGAGAGTAATAAGAATTCAAACCTGACAGATCCAACTCAGCCCCTCATGTTGCTCAGGAGTTGGTACTGGAATGAGTGCCCTACAACATAGTTTTAAAAGCCCTTGGAAATTATATTCTTCGTCATTTCATTAACCAATGTTTTTTCCTCCTCTAACACTTTGTTGAAATGCCTCTTATAAAAACCTTTTTCTGTTTCCTGTGGCAAAGAAAAGGAAAAAAAAAACCAAACCCACTAGCAACGAAGCATATGCTAAGGTAATTTAAGAGTTGCGATAAGCCAAAAGGAAAAGATAAACAGCCCCCAGAAACCCACTAAGTTAAAGAGCTTGTTCCTTTTTAAAGAAGCCTAATTGGACACGGCAGGGGTCTTCATCAGTGCGCCTAGTTGTTTGATGAGCGGAATTTTCTACTATGATGTAGGAAGTTCAAGGATGTGTTCAACTTCTCTGCAATTGCTCTTCTCACATCTACCGTCTAACCTAGCACAGGCATGGCCACTTTTGGAGAGAAGGGGGCCATGGAAACACAGGTACCAACCCTGAACCTGAAATATGTGAACAGTTTTTACAATCCGTCAACTCTTTGGCCTGCGTAGCTACTGAGGTGAGGCCCCATTTTGAATTTCTCTTGTGTTTATCACATCAGTGAGAGTTCTGAGTAACCTAACCCTAGCTGTTTACGGGAGGTGATGATGAAGGGTTAAAAGGCAGCAAGAGATGTAAGCCAGGGAAGAGGCAGCGCTCTACCTCCGCAAGCCGGGAGCGAAATCTCTGAGTTAATGCTCCGTTCAGTGAGGGAGCCGGGGCGAAGACTTGGAGTTCTGGGGGGGGGGGGGGTGCTCGACGCCCATGCCACGTGAAGCGGCGCTGCTGTCAATAAACAGATAATGATAACTTGCACACACACTTCTGACTGTGCAAAGGAGAGGCATCCCCCCTCCTCCACACACATTATCTTGAAGTATAATTATCCCTGTGTTATAAATGGGGAAGCTAAAACACAGGGAAGTTAATTAAAGAACTTGCCCAAGGAAACAATAGTCCAAATGGAAAAGGGAATAAGGCAGACTTTGGAGCTCTTAGGAGAGGGTTTTTCTTTTTTTCAGAATTGTGAGGGAGGCAAATCAAGGGCATGGATTCCTTTCCTCCTGCTGCGGAAATATTTCTGAAGCTCTTTTTCTGAGCTTGACCTCTGAAACAGAACAGGGTTTGAGAATGGAAACGCCCTCTTCTCCCAAGCGGTCGCACATTAGATTTCAGAGGGCACGGGCTGTCTCGCGTGAGTTCTCCGCAGACGATGTCCGCTTCGCTTTAGCCCTTGACCTCAGGCTATGCTTCACCTCAGGAGGGAAAACCACAACTGCATAGAGGTCCCTTCAATGCTTGGTTGCATTGCAATGGGAATGTTTCATAGGAGATCAGCCTAATTTGACCCAGGTGATTCAAAACGTGCAACTGTGGGCATGGATGTGAGTGGGGCATATATCTTCTGTACAGTTAGTAAGAAATGCATTTGGCTGATATGAAGGTATGTGCTATTTTCCCTCTATTTGGGGAAATAGTTTTTCACATTTAATGTCCCTGAAATTAGGACTTTATGATTAATGTACATGTTCAATATAGCATTTCTTTTTTCCTCCCATGAAATGTTGCAATTACGTCCATAGCGCGCTTACTCTCAATATCATTTTACAGTCAATATATCAAATTCATCTATTTCCATCACAAGGGACTTGAGACATCTTTCGGCAAAATAGAATGAAATATACACAGAATTTGCTCAGCACAGGACATTTTACTTTGTATAAAAGTCTGAATCTTTTCCAAAGTAGGCTAGAGGAAAATCAAACTCGAAAAGCCTCTGGGTTATTTTGAGAAAGGAATCTCATACTGCTCTTGTGCTGTTCGGGGGACAAGTTGGGGCCAGCAGTCTCCGGGGCGCAGAACTCATCATGGCAGAACGCCGGGAGGAAGCCACGGGAGGAGGTCTGGTATGACACGGCCCCTCCGGCCCAGGCGATGCCCAATGCCTGTGACACGATGGGGTGCCGAGAGCACGCGCCTTCTGGGTGCCAACACCAGTACCAGACGTGAGGCAGCTCACGCCGTGTTCTCCCATATCAGAAATAAGCGCCACAAAATACTTGAGTTTGAATTCTTCTCTTTGTAGCTGGCCTTGGCAGACCAGGATGTTATAAAGATATTTGGTCCAGGCTCCTGAAAACTCACTTAACCTTTTCATGACCCACGCAAGCTTTCCTTCCTTTTAACTAGGCGGGCTTGTTGACAAATCCACCGAGGAAAGCATGGAAATCCAGAGTAATGGTGCAAAGGAACCCGAGAATTTGTCCATTAGCACTTGTAATCTTACTTGGTAAAAAAAACTTTAAGTCATCACCGAGAGTAGAGGTTAGATAATAATTGAAATGTCATTGAAAAAACTATTGGAAGCTTAGGGGAAATCAAAGGAAATCAGTCAAGGTTTAAAAGCATATTTCGGGGTAGTGTAATCCTAAGAGGTAAGAATTCCATTAATTCAGTGTGTTAAAATAAAACGATAGTTTGAAACACATAAATGTGTTTTCATGTAACATAAAATGAAAAAAAAAACAACAACAATGACTTAATACATGTGAACTGGCAGACCAAATCCCACAATACACCGGGCACATGGGAGAAAATAATTAAAGGAGACCTTGGTGGTGGAAATGTTGAGACCATTAGAAATTAAATGCTTCCCACTGATAATTCTCTTGAGTTTCCTGACCCCCAAATGTCTGATTTTTTTAAGTGGGGACAATAACACTCTTTATATCCTCCTCACCACATGGTAGTAATGGGAGTTATAAATAAATAATGCACGTTGTAGTGTTTTCTAAAGGCAAAGATGGTGTTCCAACAGGGAGATTATTTTCAACGACAATGGCGGCTATCACCATCACTGTCATCAATGATACCGATAAGCTAGATAGCTGGGACAGCAAGTTCAACGACCTCCAGAGGCCAGGAAACGCTCAGACAGAGGTAAAGATGGAAAGGACCTGCCCCTTGCAATACAGGCAGCCTCTTCCTGTCACGATGCAATATAGGCGGGCAATGCCAGGGTTGTTACTTCAAGAAAGACAGAACACTGAATGTTTATGTAAAAATCTCCTGATTTTAAAAATGTTGTCACCTAAATAAAAACATTTGCCAAATCCAAGCTGGGACAAATTAAACACATTGGCAAGCTCAGCGGTCCTACTAAGGGTCAGATTTTGTAACCTCTGAGATACTGGACATGAGCTTGTTCCTTGAAAGAGAAAATGTTACACAAACATAAGTGATACTGTCATCACTTCTGTGATGGCGATCACCACCGCCACCAACTCAGGAGGGGCAACTGTCTTAGTTTCCTGTCTTCAGATGGAAACAGTTGCTTTTGTGCTTCTAAAAAGAGATGACAGACCCAAGACTTCCTTGGAAGTGGAATACTGTATTGTGCCTAATTCTTGTTCCTTTCCTGGGATGTCGACATTTGAAAGTTGGAAGAGGCCTTTCTAAACATCTGGCCAAAATTCCCTCAACACCGTGTAAGAGAAATGGAGAGTCTAGGAAGAGCCCAGGTAACACGGCGAGTTCCCAGTAGAATTAGGGCTCCGCGTCTGATTCTCCGGCCCTGACTGTCACCAGGGCTCTTCCTTTCTTTGCTTCAGAGATTCTTTTTATCTCACGAGCCCTGTCAGCAATTCGAGATCAATAAAGAGAGGCAGAAAAGGCCATGGCTGCCTAGAGTAATATGACTTTTTCCCTCCCTGTGAATTATTTTCACAACTCAGCCCCAGCCTCTCGTATTCTAACCAGTTTTCTGTCTTTAAGAGAAGGTGCACAGGTTAGCAAACGAAATGATAAAACCAGCATCCTAATATTTAAATAGTGGTGTCTATTCCCTTCTCTTCCCATTTTTAAAAGCAAATTGCTGGACCTGAGTAAGAAGAACGTAAGGAATGTGTAGTAGAAATAGGGCGGGGTCAGATCGCTGCTTCTTTATGATTCGTCTCCTCTTTATGACGGCCATGAAATCGCTGATAGAAACGTATCAAAGAAAACAGTTACCGCAGAAAGAATAACACATAAGGTAATTTCTTATGCAGGAGAGTGAAAGAGGGGTGCGTAATGGTGAGGTGCCCCAGGGAGATGGAAAAGGTCACTGAGATGAAACTAACCTTGGGAACTTGGAAGGAGCCCTTCATTACCACAGACGGGAAGAAAACACAGTCGCCAATCAGATGGAACAGATTGAATGCGATTCCAGCCAAGTGTGAATGCCATCGCAGGCACTGGGGCTGTCTGGGGAGCCGGCATAAGGAACGTGAGTCCGGTCCCCAGCCTCCAGTCCATGGCTGGAGAGCACCACAACTCAAAAGCAGTAATTTGCAAGGTCGTAACTTACACCAGTGCATCTTTGTAAACCCTGAGTGAGGGGGAGGGGTGGGAAAGGGGAGAGAGAGAAACCAGGGGTCTTTCTGCGCAGGGCCACTCCCTGTTCTGGTGAGGTGCCACGAGGATGCTACACCATCAGCTTCGTGTCTTTTAAAGCAAAGGGAGGCACGAGCTCTGACTTGGAGTGGAAGGGGGGGCGCAGAGAATGATTGATCATTGCCTTTATTGCTAGCTTTCCATGGTTGAGTGTTCACTGATAGAATTGGTTCAACTCCAAGATGCTGTCTTACAAACAATTATTGTTTTCCACTAAAATACAACTCTTGCAGAAAACATTAATTTAAGAGATAACTGCCTAAATGCTTTAGTATCGAGAATGTGTGTACCCCCTGATCTTTAAATTTAGAAGCACCAGAGAGGAAAAAGGATAACAAGACGACAGAAGCCATAAAAGATTTGACAGAAAATGACAAAAGAGAAGGCTAGGATTGGCCCAAGGGGTGTCAGGGGAAAGGCTGGTATAGTTGTCCCCTCTTATTGGTGACAGATATGCGCCAAGACTCCCCAGTGGATGCCTGAAACCTCAAATAGTACCAAACCCTATCTATACTACATTTTTCTTATACATAGCTATGATAAAGTTTAATTTATACATTAGGCACAGTAAGAGATTAACAATAACTACTAATAAAATAGAACAATTATCATAATAGACTGTAATGAAAGTTACATGGATGTGGTCTCTCTCAAAATATCTTTCGGTTCTCACCCTTTTGTGATGCCGTGAGGTGGTAAAATGCCCGTGCAAGGAGGTAGAGGAAGGTGAATGATGTGAGAATTGTGATATAGCGTGAGGCTGCACCTCAAGAGGGTCTTGAACACAATTACCTTATGTATAAAGGGGTCTTGAGATGTCCACTAAATGACTAATGGGCAAGGAGCGTACACAGCAAGAACGGGATGGACAAAGGGATGATCCACCTCCTGAGGCAGGAAGGCACAAAACTGCCTCATGCTACTCAGAACAGCACACAATTTAAAGCTTAGGAATTGTGTATTTCTGGAACTTTCCGTTTAATATTTTTGGATGATGGTTGACCATGAAAAGTGAAATGAGGCTGCAGGTAAAGGGGGCCTACTGTACTAGAATTTTACAGTTTCCCACAGAAGAGGTTTTCTATACTTTGTAAGTTCATTTAGGTTCTAGAGTTTAAATATGAACTATATTAGGTTTCTTTGCTTCCGAAAATGCTGAGTCATGGCTTTCAAATATATGGAGTCACTGCTACATAAAATGCTGAGCTATTGCCACATAGAAGTGCCATGTCATGGCTATGTATAATTGCCAAGTCATGGTTACATAAAAAGGCCAAGTTTGCTCTGGCTGGTGTAGCTCAGTGGATTGAGCGCGGGCTGGGAACCAAGCGGTCCCGGTTCGATTCCCAGTCACGGCACATGCCTGGGTTGCGGGCCAGGTCCTCGTGAGGGCCATGTGAGAGGCAACCATACATTGCTGTTTCCCTCCCTCTCTTTCTCCCTCCCTTCCCCTCTCTCTCTCTCTAAAAAAAAAAAAAAAAAAAAAAAGTGCCAAGTCATAGTTGCCTAAAAATGCTGAGTCATTGGTTTGAAAAATGCCCCATTGTGGTTTTGGAAAAAATGCTGAGGCATGGTTTGACTGGCTTAAGCAACTGATTGGATGATAGAAACACGTACTGAGAAACACAAGAGAGGAATTAAATGGAAAAGTATGTTTCGGATTAAGTGGTTTGATCTTCATTTCAGAACTATTGTTTTTCAATTGTCTCCTGGACACCCTAGTTGAAATACATACACAGAGGGTGTTGGGTAAAAGATTTGACCTGGGGAGACGGACTTCAGGGCCATCAACTCACACGTTGTATTTTTAGTTATGACTGTTGATGATTGCTCGTGGGAAAGGGCATAAAAAAGTAAGGGAGAGGGGGCTGGGTTTTAACTTACAGATACCCTAGCATTTAAAGGACAAACAGACGGATGCGTCCACAGGAGGGCAGAAGGGGCCAGAAACACAGGGATGAGATTAAGAAGAAAGCAGAACCCCAGATGCCAGAGGCAAGGGCATTTGGAGGAGAAAGGAGCTGTGAAGAAGGCAAGTATGAGATGTGATGAGAAATATCTACTAAATTCAGCTTCATTTTGGACTTCTAGCCTCTAAAATGGAAAGATAATATAAGTACCTGTTCTTTTAAGCCACCCAGTTTGTGGTACCTTGTAATGGGAGCCCTAGGAAATGAATATGAATGCTTTCCCTAGGCTAGTTCCCTCGGTATGGCTGCACCACCAAAAACGTATCAACAGAGGAAATTATAGCAAGGGCACCACCAACTAGGAAGAGCAGCTCCTACAAGGAAGGAAGAGACATACAGTCCTTATATCCAAGGAAGACAGTAGATGAGATAAACATGCATCTTTTCTTATCACTCCCTTTGGTGCCTTTTCTGTCCTTTCTAATAGTGACCAATCTCACAGCTGCCCATCATAGATGATCTGAGAACTGAAAACATTACAACGACCCGCCCAAGCTGGACTGCATCCACCCGTTTGTTCTCCCGGTCCACCACCACCCTTTGAAAGGCTAGAATCAATAAGGATGTCTTGAACACATTTCAACCTGTACCAAGTGCTAAATGATATAAAAAGACCAAAGAAATGACCCTTGTCTTTAAGTGGTGACAATTTAATGTTGACACAAGTGACTTATATGCATGAAATACCAAGGGAATATTACAAATCAGAACGTAATGAGGTGCTAAATTAAATATAAAGAAGAAGATAAGACTTGTGTGATTCTGGCTCTGCCTCTACGTGGGCAGAGTTGCTGGAAAAGCTTTGGAGAAGAGACAGGACCTGTGCCTAGATGGATACGGGGTTAGTAATGAGGAGGAACAGCAGTGACAGTATCTTCTCAGTCTCATGCTCTCCTAAGCCTGGGATTTTTCGGCAAGGCTGGAGGCTCGGTTGGGATCAAGAGCTAAAGCCCGAACAACTCCACAGGGCTCCCAAATCAACAAAAGCGGATACAGAGCAATCTACACACTCAATGAAAATGCTCCTAACCATGCAAGTTCATCGCACCTGGTGTCATCTCGAACACATAGTCCCTGATCCATACATATTTGCTGAATGAAATATGTCTGAGAATATCACACAGCTACCATTTAGGGGTTCTCACATTGTATCAAGTGTTCTCTAGGCCTGATCTCTTTTATTTTTGCTTTTTTCTTTTCATCAAAAGAAAAAATGCATGTAGTTTAAAGGATCAGATAGTTATACAATGTTTGGTTCATAAATAGCAATCCTTTTCTATCACCAGTGATTTCTTTCCTCCCAGAAATAAGCACGCTTAACCTTTTTATAGCTGATGGTTTTGGTTTTTATTTCTAGGCCTACAAATAATATGCTTTGCTGCTATTTCTTGCATTTTCAATTTGGGGCATTATCTAGTAACTTCTCACTTATAGAAGATGCGCACCTAGGCTTTGCTGCGTACTTGCTGGGTCCACGTTCACACCTGCTCCATTTCACATCCTCTTGGTAGAGTTCTTAGACCATAATTCAAGGTTTATGTATTATTATGGAAATGTAAAGGCCATTCAGAGCTGAATGGTGTCACACATAATGACAATTTTTTTATATCTTGGCTATATACACACATTTCTGGAGTTGTCTTTTAACATTTTACTTAGATATCTCTCTACCTATCACTCTGGAGACCGACTTCCTTGGGCCAAGTTATACTGTCAATCACTATACAGCCTCGGGCAAGTGACTCTCCCTCTCTGCGCCCCCGTGTTGCCATCTGTGAAACAGGGATGGTATTCGTCCCAACGCACAGTGCCGCGGTGTCAATGTCCTCCGGCCATGACAGCACCGACAGTGCACTGTGGTCAGGCACAGTTGGGCTCAGCAGCTCCCTGCAAGGAGGGAGGACAGAGTGGAGAGCCACGGGGGCTTCAGTGGAAGGCACTAGAAAGGGCTGTGTCTGGTGGCTTCAGGGAGGCCTCAAGGAAACGGGCGAGCTCTGCATTTGGTGCTGTCAGACAGGGGAGTGCATGCAGTGATCGGATGTCTCAATACGTTTTCTCTTGAAGGGCTGACTGCAAGAGGCTAGAGCTGTAGTGAGTGGATGAAGAAAGACGAGCTACCCATTTTAGCCTGGAGAGGGGGATGCTCTGTGGTTTGTGTTTGGGACTTGCTTCTTTATGCTCCAGAACAGGAGGGTATGGCCCATCTGGGAATGCCAGGCTGGGAACGATGGCACCTATGCCGAGATGTCAGGGTCAGACCGGCTCCCAGCCTCAAGGGCTGCTTTTGAGGATTAAGTGAGTTACTGTTTGTACAAAAGTATTAGAACAATGGCCTCCATAGAATAAGGCCTAGAAAACATGTGCTATAGGACATTGAAAACATATGACACAAAAATAATAATAGGTAACTTGGACAACATCAAAATTCAAAGTTTTGCACATTAAAGGACACTAGGCAGATTCGAAAGGCAACTGCCAGACTGGGAGAAAATATTTGCAGATCCTATTTCTAATACGTGATTGACATAAAGCATGTATAAGAACTCCTACAACACAACAACAGCCTAATTAGAAAGTGGTCGAAGGACCTAAATAGACAATTCTCCGAAGATGCACAAATGACCAATGCATTCAGGGCAAGATGCTCAACATCACTAATCATTTGGGAAACACACATCAAAAGAACAATGAGATACCCCTTCACATGCAATAAGATGGCTGTTACATATTAAAAAAAATCAAAAGAAAATACGTGTTAGGAAGGATGTAGAGACACTGGCACCCTTGTGCATGGCTGGTAGGGATGTAAAACGGCGCAACTGCTGGGAAAAACGATGTGGCAAGTTCTTCAAAAATTAAACATAAAATGATAGCTGCCAGGGGCTGGGGAGAAGGGGGATGGGGAGTGAGTGTCTCGCGTGCACAGAGTTTCTGTTGGAAGATGAACCTGTTCTGGAACCGAGGGTGGTGATCGCGACATGGCCATATGAATACATTGTACTTAACACAGTAGGACTTACACACTTAAAAATACAAACAATGACACATTTCCCTTGACCTATATTTTACCACGTTAAGTGTTACATTTAAAATGTAAATAATATCAAACCTGATTTCTATTCTAACTCTCTAAGTCACCTTTCAAGACTGTTCGAAGCATCAGAAAGTCAGTTAATATCCCCAACAACTTGAGGACTTACAGAAGTTCGGTCCTTCTGTTTTACAGATGAGAAAACTGAGACGTAGATTAGGTAAGCTGTTCAATATCGTAGTGTTAGAGAGTGACTGAGCCATGAATCGAATTCGAGTAGGCTAGACTTCAGGGTCCATACTTTTAAGAATATAATTATTTTTCATTATTATTTTGGCGAGGGATCTAAGAGGTTTACCCGAGCTGAGTCTGTAACATCTGATGAAACTACCCACTGGTAAAAGAACTCTATCTTTTCATTCGACAGAAAATGGAGACATTTCTAAGAAGCCACTGGGGCCACATTTTCAAATGGCTATTGAATAGTGTGCAAAATCCAGTTGAATTAATTGTAGTCTTTTAAGGGATTCAGGAAGAGCTCAAGTTCCGGGTAAAAATTGTTAGGGCAGGAAACTGTTTAAGATGCCCCACATAGCTAGCTCCCGGGACATCTTGGCATCTTTCTGTATGTACCACAAAGGACAGAGATGAGGAGCCGGAATGTATACAATGCTATCGCCCTTGGGGATTTTGTCAACAGCAAGATTATTTGCTGAGTAGGAGCAGTGCTGTGCCGCTGGTCACTCCCATGGTGTGCATCTCCAAAGGAATTACCTGTTCGACTCCCTTGCATGCTCACATGCCCTGTAGTATGGAGGACCAGCCCCACCCTCTCTGGGCTGGAAATGGCTAGACCTACAATCTACGTGTATGTGTTGGGGCTGGGGGGCATAAGAAGGCCCAAATGATAAGGAGGAAATGTCTGAGCTCTGAGAACTGTCAATTCCAATTCTCAAGTGAGGATCTTGTTTGGGAGGCTGGGGTGATGCTCCCTGGGGGCCTGGGTCAGTGTTGGAGGAGCTCTGCTTCTTTTGCTTGCTGCTGGGACATTTTCAGCAGGCGTGGTAGGACCCCACACCATGCTTTGCAGCTTCTGCAGGGGAACTGCTGGGAGCTGCTTTGCAGGACACCATAGGTCTCAGTTTTGTCCATTAATGTCCGTGGTTGTGGGGCCTAGAAACACTGGGGCAGCCTGGTCCAGCTGGATGCAAGGAGCTGAGAGTGTCGGAGCAATAAGGGAAGCGTAGAGACCTGTTTGGCCAATGCCCAACCTTCACAGGCAGGGACGCTGAGACGCGGGATGTTTGAATGACTTGCCAAAGATCATGTGGTGAATCAGAGACAGAGTACAGAAAACCCGTTTCACATACCAGCTTTCCTGTTAGATTCATGCTTCCCAAACCTACCGGACCATAAAAATCACCTGAAGGGCAGAGGGAAACCACAGTCCCTCAGCCCCTCCATAATTTACTGAACCAGAGTCTTCAGGGCAAGAGCATGAAGGTATATACACTTTCCAGGGAGTACAGGTGAAGAGGATTTTGTGATCCTATGTAAGCGCTTTTCAACGTTTGAAAAATGATATAACCCATGCACCGTAATACAGGGCTTGTCTTTTGTATATCTCAATAAAAGCCACGTAAATACTTCAGAGGTTCACGTTTAACAGAGGGCTGAAGAGAAAAGCCTCTGGAATTAGGAAGGTCGGATTTAAAACCCGGGTCCTTCATTTCCCAGCTCTGTGACTTTGGACTAGCTATGTACTTAACTTCTTTGTGCTGCGGTGTTCTCATCCACCAAGTGGGCGCTGTGGTAGGTCTTGCCGCATGAGGACGTGGGGCGGGGGCTGTCTCTGTCCCCTCCACAGCCCTGCGACAGCTCCCTGGACTGGGCTGCTCCGCGTGGTGGGCTGGGAACCACTCTGGAGGACAGGCAGCCAGAGCTGAACCAGAGGCTGGGTACCTGGAAGGGGTTACAAGTCTCTGTGCACCTGACCAGACATCCGAGCTGGCCGGGGAAGAACTGGGAACCAAGTAGCACATGCACAAAACACAGTCACCTTGGGAAAGGCGATGCTGTTGGGACTTGAGTTCTGGGCCCAGAGTCTAGAGTGAAAGTGGAGTTCCTCCCAGACAGGAGCAGCCTCCTTTAGCTGAAGTCCCACCCTGGGCTCCTCCCCGGTTCTCCACCTTGGCCCTCCCAGTATCCGTCACCATGTGTCTAAACAATGTTCTTGGAACCGTCTTGTTTACAGTTGAACTACAAAGTTCTAAAAAAAATGTAGCTAAAAACAGACACAACAAACCTGATGCAAGTATATTGAGTATGTTCTCTGAAATAAGTATATTCCCCCAAGTTGGGATGTGACCAGCTCCCCCCACCATCATTATCCATTTTTCCCATCATACATGATAGAATCAGGAAATTAATAAAGTAAAGGCAGCTACAAAAGACATCAGTTAATTCATTCACTTACTAAATACTTAATGAGCATCTACTATGGATCTGACACCAGGAATCCTGCCAGTGAGGTCTCTGCATGATGGAGTGGGGCTGAGAGGAGAAAGAAAAGTCTAGAAAGAGCAGACTGTGAGGTCAAGTGCCCTACATGAGGAGAGTGGAATAGCAGCCTCACAACGTATGATGACTTCAAAAAATGAGTTGGTGTTATCAGCACAGTACAATCACTGATATGCATAATAATTGCTGTGAGCTATTTAGGAAATTTTAAATTAAATTATGGTGGGCACAGTTTGCTTCAGAAGGCAGGGAAAACTTGTAACATATTAGAAAAAACATTCTTTCCCAAACCTCAAAAATGTAAGGGGAAGTTTCACTAACAATGCAATAGTGTGGGCCTCCTTCTTTCACCTTCGCATCTGGCCCATGGGTGACGGAGGTGGGGGGCTCAGCGGGGAGCGGTGGGGGGGGGTGGCCTGGTGCGCATGGCAGTCCAGGTGCCGTGCTTCAGCTTCCAGAGAGGACGTCAATTCTAACTTCTGCAGGGCCGTCAGGGCAAGCCTGCAACACAGAATGTCTGCCTTTCAGGTTCTGGGTGGTGACTACAGTCTCAAGGTTGGCTAATTCCCATAAAAATGTAGTTATGAGCAATGATATTTACGGCCTATTGTCTAAGGGACATGCAGGCTATGTGGTCCTTTATAGAAACTAAGGTTTATCTATGGATCAGGTTTTGTCCTTGGGTGGGGCAATTTTGGGATATTTGCAGGACTTTTTAAAGCTGGAATGCTTTCTAGGGCTTATGTGGAGGAAGGTTAGAAGGAATTTGACAGGAGTTTCTTTAGCCTATGCATGGCAGCATGTCCCTGGGAATTCATACTTGCAGAATACCCACGTTACCTCCTTTTAGAGAAATTTCTTTCTGGCCTTGCAGGGAGGGTTTACAGAGTTTCCCTGAAGCGGCTGATGTGTGTTTATCTCACAGATGTTGCACATCTTGTTCTCTCTGTTTCCCTGTTTGCTTCGGTTTCTAGGAAGCTTAGAATCGAGTATTTTGTCGGCCTTAAATAATGGACCGGGCTTTACATACATGAGCTTATAGATTTGCTTTCCACTCTGGATTTTTCCTTTGCCTTGATTGTGTCATCTAAATCATAGTTTTCCAATTAAAAAAAATTGTCATAAGCTTTCACAAATTCTAGAAGAGATGTAAGAAAAGGGACAGATGGATGGATGGATGGATGGATGGATGGATGGGCGGATGAGTGAATGGGTGAATGAGTGAATGAATGAATAAATGAAGCTCTTTGGCTTGATGAGGCCACATAAATAAGACCATCATTAAATGACCTAGGCAACGAAATTCTTGGACCACGCCAGGCATCTTGCTGGTTTGGATGTACTGTTTTTCGTTTAGAATTAACCAAGACATTGCTGTTCTAACAAGGGCCAGGGCACCCTTAATGTGCTCAGTGACCGCCAGAGGCCTTCCAGCTGGGACAGCTCCCGGCCACGCAGGACCGACTGAGAGCGTCTCACTGACAGGTATCCCGGTTACACGTCTCCTGTACGTTTGACGTGACAAACGTGTGCTGCAAACCCTTTCATTTAGGCTTTTAAGAAAAGGAAAACTCAACCTTTTGTGAGCGGGGAGGTAAGCCAATGCTTTTGATTGCAGTGTGGCTGCCCGTGTGTTTTCCGCCTCGTACACCGATAGCAAAGCGCAAGCCTTCCTTCTGTTTGAAAAGTGGTCTTATCATTCATGCATCTGCGGGAGCCTCCATTAGGTTGCCACTCGGATTCAGATTTTTTTTTTTCCAGATGAGTTATTTCACAGGGTTTGAAATTATGCTGCTATCTATAAGAAACATTGCAGGAGCTCACCTGGCCTGGCAGAAGGCAGAACACAGGATGAGCCACTCGCCAGAGCTCAGCTACCTGGAAGAAAATGCTTGCGGGGGAGGGACACGCTATGCTCCTCAGCATCTCACCAGGGTCCCTGGGCATCCCCTTGATTGGCATGAAGTGAAGGTTACAGCGACTTGGCTCCAAAGGTGCCGAAGGTTTTAGTGCCATCCACTAAAGAGTGCGCTACACTTGTAGAAAATAACGACAGCACAGCCATAAAGGTAAAGCTCTGTTGTTGCTTCGAGGAGCTTTCATGTTGTCAGAAACACTGCAGCTGCATGGTTTATGTCCGGTTTGTCTCTTTAGAACAAAGGCGCTTCGGGCAGGAAGTGGTGCACTGACCCCCCACCCCTGGCCCCGCACTGAGAGGCCTCACTGATGCCAGGTAGTAACAGGAATAGTAACAGGACAGCAGAAATAATTCTGTGCTGTCATGCACGGGCCGAAGGCGCTGCAAGGAGAGTCTGGTTTCACCTAAGGAGGAGGTAAAGGCTGAACGGATACCAGATCTTCAGACCACAAAGTCATTGCCGACAGACCAACTTAAATGATTCCATGTAATTAACCAGCGAAACATAACACAGACCATCACAGGGTTGGCCGTGCTATCATACCCTGCCCCCACAAAATCCAGCCCCTTTCATCAAACCCGATGCGGAACACCCAGGCACAGCTCTGCGCTTTGCGTCGTCTGTGTCAAACTCTATTTTCAATCCTTTACGTCAAATTTAAATTCATGGAAGCCATTCAGATCTTGATAGAATCCTCAATTTGCTCTAGACCCCAAATCCATTCCATTAAGACCTATACGTGCACATGCGCGCACGCACCTGCACCCTCACACACACAGATGTGAGCACACACATATTTGAACTTGATTTGCACTCAACTTTAGCTAAGCCAGAGTCCAGAATTTTGAATGACTGACCGCCTGTTGGCCAGAGCTTTAACATGTTCTCAGATAAATACCCACTGGAAACAAGGATACTGCATTATTAGGTCCCCAACTCTTAGAAAGAAATCCTTGTTTGGGGTGAAAATGGACCCTTGGATTTTCCATGCTATTTCCCCCTGTTACTGAAGCTTCTATCACTCTCAGGCTTAAGTGGGCTGAACAAATGAGTGGGAGTGATGAAAAGTGGATGATAAGCTTGACTCCGAACACATGGATCTGTTGTGTCCACCCAAATGAGGTTTGGACTAGGCAGAAAGGCAACAAAAATACTCCATCAACAACTCCCATTCTGATACAACATCCAAAAGAAAAGAATCACTCATAGCATTATCACTAAGAAAACACTCTAGACAGCTCTGAGATAGGAACTGACCTCTCTTATGGAAATCATCTTTGCTTGCGTATCCATATATGCATAAAAGTGTATAGTTTTTAAAAGCTCATTTTCTCCCTAATAATTGTCTGTTTTTAAAAAGCTATCAGCAGGTGCACCTCATTTCAAAAGCCTCTTGTCCTTCACAATACAATATTCATCATGATCACATAGTATGAAATAAAAAGCAGCAAAACATAAGTGAGGATAGTTCAATTAAATGCAACATAATCTCTGCGGCAAAAAAAAAATTGTTCTGTAGCTAAAATCAGTTTCTGATGAAAGAAAAAAAGGGAATATATTTCCGCATATTTTTAATTACATAGAATTTCCTCAAACATGATTTTTCATAATATATTCCATTAAGTTAACATCATATTTGAAGAAAGAGCATTTTCCGATTTCATTTTAAGCCTGATTTTGAGCAATTACAGTGTCATTGTTCTGCGGGAGAAAGGTTGAATTCATTTACTGTGTGGTTATGCTAGTTATGATTGATGTCTCTTCTGCAAATGATAAACCAATCACCCCAATGATGTAATGTCATTTTAAGAGTGCCATAATCACATTTCTCTCAAACTAGAAGCTCTGATAAGTTCTAATAAAGATTTATGGTAGATTAAAGGCCCTCATAATATCAACAATGGATTGCTCATTTGATGAGAGATTTGATTAGGTAATTTTTGGGGGAAAAATAATACGAGTTTGCTAAACATATCAGGCCTGGCTTTGGAGAAGGGCACGGGCCATCCCGAGTAGCAGTCCGTCATTCCATCTCCAGAATGAATCATCTTAAATGCATTGAGGAGGTCCTCGTTAATTGTCGAGGTTGAGGCCGGTGGCAGCATACCATCATGGACGGAGCCAAAACATAATCTCATCAATGGACATTCTTGGCATGGAAAGCTCTGTCCCACTTCTGACAGGATATGGTAATGATACCATGAGAAGCCGGTTCAGAAGGTAACTCCAAAGCGTTTGAGTCAGGAGCAACTAATTTCTGCAAATGTCTCCCCTGGGCCATGGGGACCTCACCCTAGATGTTGCTCACTCCTACATTTATGTTTTGTGCACACATCACCATCAGCAGAAATCAAAATGCGGCATCATTATTGGTGGGCCTGGAGCAATTACACTTAAGATTTAGAGGTTAGGAGCTGAGGAGTAGCCACAAAATCATCAAAAGTGGGACAGAACCCAGCGACCAGTCCCTTTGCTCTGTGATGTGAAAACCACAGTAAGAACTAGGGGTTTAGAAGCAGTGTTTATTGTGGTACCATGTGATCCGCTTGCTAAGTTCAAGTACAGTGGCACAGGAGAGAGTTATAAGACAGGTCCCCCTCTCCCCCCAAACACGTCAGACTTGAAAAGATATTCAGTATCCACATCAAGAAAACATGTTTTAATAGCAAAATCTCCTGAACAAGCATGGGAGAAAAGTCGGAAGCTAACCATCAAAAACAAGAGAACTGAGATGCACAGAAATTGGGCATGTGAGGGTGCCCAGGGTCACTTGGCTGCGACGGGAATCACGTAATACAAAATCTGACATTCCACTGCCTCTCTGCAGGTCCCCTGTGAGACCTGCCTGCCCCCACGTGCAGCAGTGGGTGGATTCCTTCCACCGAAGGGGGCCCAAACCCTGGTGAGGTACACAAAGCACAAAGCCTTATTGGGAACCTCAACCAATGTATCCTAGAACCGCAATGTCACCAAATGACAAATGGATTTCACCTTCGCGCCTCCCACTCCACCTTCTCCCAGCCCTTGTTTCCAAATGGCCATTGTGCTGGAGACGCAACATTGTGACGCGCCCACGACCCCACACATTCAAACAGCACGTTTCCTTACCACTGCTGGCGGCTTGCTGGGGCCCTGAGCATGCTCTGAGCAGGTATGAATTGGGGGAGAATTCCTCATCAGGGTTGGTGTCCATGATTTGATGGGAGGTGTTGCTGTCTAGCAATGGCATCTGGCAGCTAACTGGTGGAGGATTATGGGAGCTAGGCAGCTGAGCAGATGGGAGGAGGCTAGACGAAGATGTAGGTGGAATGGGACGACCTGGGAAAAAGGACAAGGGGTCAAAGGTCAGCAATGAGTGTCATGAGAGCATTCAGAGAAAGTTATATTGAAACCACCTCACAATCAAAATATCAAAAAGAAAAGAAAAAAGAAAGAAAATCCTCCAGATGTATTTTATTTCCCAAGTGGTTTAGTGTTTCTCCCAATGTCTAAATTCATACTAGAAGCAGTTGCATGTTTCAGGAAGCCGGTGTGAGCGGAAACATCCACCTACACAGCTGACACGGAATCAGTCTCGGAAACACCCAGTTCTTCCCTCTCCCCTGCTGCAGTCCTAACCTAAGACCACATCCTCTCTGCTGACCCGTGTCCTTGCTGGTCCACCTGCTTCCACTGCTGCCACACCCCGATCGACTCCCCATGGTCCCCACCCCGCCTCCACAGAAGCCAGAGCATTTTAAAGACAAATCAGGTCCTAATCGCTCCCTGCTGGGCGCTCTCCAGGGGCTTCCCATTGCATGAAGGGAGAAGTCCAGACTCTTGATGACAACCTCCGTGACTTGCCTACCAGGGCACCTGTGACCTCTAACTCACCTCTAACAGTGGCCTTACCACTGTCCACGTAGGCCCTCATCTCTAGCCAAAGCGGCCATCTTTCTGCTGCTTGAACACACTGCATCATTCTATCCTCACCATTTTTACATGTCCCGTCCCTGCTACGTGGAACATTCTTCCTGACTTGCCTCCCTCTGTTCACGGTCCTGCTCCTTCTCTCCATGTAAGCCTCCCCTGTTTGTCTTCTTGAAAACCACCCATCTATCTGCCCTACCCTATTAGCCTGTTTAAATATTTTCATAGCCCTTATGACTATCTGAGGGTGGACGCCCGTGTATTTTTTTCACTCCTGCATCCCAGTGTCTTCCCGATGAACTGTAACTCTTGAATGAACAAATAAACAAGGGAGAGTAAAACTAAATAAATGAGATTGAGTTAGAAGTGGAGGAGAGGTGGAAAGGCAAACACATTTGCATCTCAAAGAATTGGCCAAGGACCCACTCTCTCCACTATGAGGTTGGGTTTTGGTTTTTGGGGTTTTTTTTTGACAGCATGAGGAATTCCTACAAAGAGGAACACTGCCACTCCGGGTCATGAGGAGGAGTGGCCAGCCCAGTAGGGGGTGGGCAGCGACTTGGAGCTGTCCTGGGGTCAAGAACTTCCACCAGGCAGACTGCAGCTACCTCTCTTGTCCCCTGACAAGGAGCTCCCAGCAGCCAGATGCTGAGTGAGGATAACAGCCACATGTCCTTTACCTGAGTCACCCTGACATCTTGGGGTCCTTGTGCTCACCTGCTGGTTTGTTCTTTTGGGAAAAGCTCAGAACAAGGAGTGCATGGGATGTGCCCTAAAGCCGGGGGTGTGGAGGGCAGGGTCAAGTGCTGAGAAAGCAAACTCAAGAATCAGGTCTGAGTTTCAACTCAAGTAACAAGTGCCTGCGTCAGAAGAAATAACTTCTCCTGCTTTTTAGGTGAACTACGCACACGAGGACATGTTCAGGCACCTTCAATAGACGTTAACTTTTGTCACCGCCTTTGCAGTGGTGTCTCCTGACCTATTCCTGAGGGCAGTCAATGTTAGTGATACATCGATGTGTTTCAATGAAATGCACCCCTTAAGTGCTCTGAGACACTGAGGACACAAGAATAAGCAAGGCGTCATCCCTGCCCCCAGAGACCTCACAGTCTCGTGGGGGAGGCAGACAGGTCACTGCGTCATTTCAGCACATGAGAAAGGGCAGGCTGTAGGGGCATGGCACTGTGGGGGTGAAAACAGGGACGGTTGGTGCAACCTGGCCAGGTAGAGGGAGGGGTGCCGAGTCCAACAGGGATTCCTGGGAAGGCTGAGCCCTGAGCATCTTCAGTGGAAGAGGAAAGGGACTTCCAGTGAGAGAAGAGCAATGGCCATCAGTGCAGAGGCGTCACACTACTGGCCTATTACACTCCTGAGGGTGGGAATGGGGGGGAGAGACAGGAGGGAAGATGCTCCTACAGTTAAATGTTGGGGCTCCTGCCCAGTGGCTTGACTAAGAAGAATCGTCCCTGAAATAGATCAATGGATAAATGGAGTTTCATTTGAAAAGCTCATTTATTCATAGCTGTTTGGGAGCCGTGTAAGGCACGCTATTCTCGCCCGATGATCTGGCAAAGACAGACTGAACACATCAGAGTTTCATCAGAATCAGTATTCACATTTAATCAATATCTTCTCCCATAGGCTTCCCTCTACTAGCTATCATTATTACGACTATTTGAACTAATGTTTTTGCACGACTACCTGCCACTCACGGTGCTAGCCACTTTCCACAGGTTATCTCATTTAGTCCTCAAAGCAATTCTATGAAGTTAGAGTGATTTTAACCCCCATTTTACTGATGAGGAAACTGAGGCACAGAGAGGTAAGACTGCACAGTTATTAAGTGACAGGGGCCAGGAGTCAAACGCTGGTTTGTCAATTCCCAAATGTACTCTCTAACCACTCGGCAGGGTGTTTGTCCCAACGGTATAGGGACAGACAGGGAAGGTGACAAACAAGGAGGGGGTGATTTATGGGAAATCATGTTGCAGGTTTCTATCTCCCAATCCCAAGGCACTTTGAAGATTTCATAGAAGAAACATTTCTTTGAATAAACCCTTTATAGCTGCTATCAGCTGGCAGAGTTCAAAGCCGTTTTTGTAATTTTGTTTTGAAGTTCAAAGTGGCTCCTTCATCGCAAGGTTACTGTCCCCCTGCATTGAGGCTCCCGAATGCACATGTGTCCTGACCGGGCCTGGGGAAGTTAGTGCTGACGTCCACTGTGTGGCGGGCTCTGGTAGGAACAGGTTTCAACTCACGATCAGTAGGCGTGAGAGTTTGCATAGAGGCATATCTGCGACTGTGTGTGGAAGAACAAGGATGGCTGAAAGCCAATTTTTAAATTCCTTTGAGTGACTGAGGTGGAACTGAAGTTCAAGTGCAATTTTCCAGAAGCCTGATATGATAGTTGCTATGAAATCACTCTTTCCGTGAACTTTTTGAAATTTTGTTCGGCATGAATTCATTGCAGAGACTACAGACAGAGCCACTTTTTAATTTATACAAATACAGGCAGCGGCAGAACAGTCATAACACAATGAGAGGGCTGGGGCGGCTCGGGTGCACTGAAATACACATCACAGGGCTGTCTGATTCCTCTGACTTTCAATTCACGCTTTGGTAGCTCCTTCAGCTCAGCTTGCCGCTGCCTACCATTCCTCGGGAAACGTCTCAGCCCCTCGATCTGTCCCCACAGTGTATGCTGTTCTCTATTTGCTATGTCATTTGCTAATTTTGTTCACTTATGCTACATTTTTCCTCCTGACTATTCCAACTGACAGAGACCATCTGTACAGACACAAATAGGTTCCAAAGTACAGAGAGAAAGCTGGAACTTCCACAGGCTCACTTTACAGACCCCGTTTTCTTGCTAAAATACGAGTGTGCAATGGGCATACAACCAGGGATCATGCATTTACCTGGTTCCTACTTTGTACGTCACAGACACCCCCTGATCCCCAAGCTGGTTTTGAAGTTCCATTTTAAACAGGTAGAGTCCCTTGCAAATATGTAGAAAACAGGGCTTAACGGATCTATTCAAAAAGCAAGAGAAAGCATGCAAAGGCAGCAATATGTCATTCATTAAACTCATATGGTCTTGTGTATGTGCGGGTGTGTATGTGTGTGTTTTCCAGGATCCCCACGCAAATCACAGTCTAATTATCTGTATGACTGGATTCCCCGTGACCTTAAAAATGAAGAATAATTCATTCCCCTTTCCAATGTATCTGTTTTCACATGAATACGATTTTGTGATAGTTTCAGTGCATCGACATTTTCTGATGCAAACACCGATGGCCACACAAAGCAGTTCCATGCTAACTGGTGGATCGGTGGTGGCTGTGTGGGGTGCAGGGTTGAGAGGGTTCCTGAAGATGCCCAGGGTTTGGCGGGAAACAGGGCCATCATCGGTCAGGACAGGCAGGGACCAGGAGTGGGTGAAAGGTGGCAGGTGCCCACAGCTGCTCTGCCAGCCTCGTTCACCGGCTGCCGCAGCCATACCCGATCACTTTATCCAACACCATCTGTGGCTGACGACACACGGATCTAACCCCCATTGTCTCAATCGCAGCACCTTTTTCTCCTTAAACTGAGTTGGGTCTAGGTTTACTTCTTCCATTCAAGATTAAAGGACTACAATCTCTTCTCCATCCCCAGAGCCGTAGATGTGACCCATGAAGTAGCTGCTCTGCCCAGGTGGTGTTAATATATCCCCTCATTTGTAGTAGAGGCCACGCTGCAAATCAGGTCACCAACTTCACTGAAAATGACTGGTTTCTTTTCATTTCAAAGATTCACGGCAAGCTGGTATTACAATGTTCTGTGTAGTCAATGCATGGATGATCTAGGTAGTGGCAGTGTCAGGATATTTGGTGATAGACATGCTCAAGAGATAGTTTTTTTTTTTAAACCAATATAACTAAAAAACAACCACAAAAAGACAGTACCAGGAATAATTAAATCCAAAATAATAAGTTCGGTGATCTTGTTGAGAACTCAGCTAAGATTTTACATGCATTTTTCTTGGTTAACATCCACAGCCTTTCCATGGACCAAGTATTATTATCACCCCCATTTCCAGGTGAGGAGACTGAGGCACTGGCAGACTTGGCACTGCTTGTAAGCAGAACGGGCTGGGGTTTGCATCCAGGCCATGTGACCCCAAAATACAGGACCTGAGTGGTTCATTCTGCTCTGTCCCGCATCAGATGAGAGCTACCTCTAAAACATGAATGAGATGTGAACCTCAGACTCATCGGGTGGCTTCTGGAGTGCACCAGAGAGACCATCCCTGGGGAGGTGATTACCCAGGGGCAGGAGCAAGGCTTCTCCCAGAAATAATTCCAGGGACTGCTCCCATGGAAGAAATATTGTGTAAAGAGAGAAAGCAATTCTTGAGTCAAAACCTGGAAATCCTTTGCAGCTTTGTAACTTCGGAGACTTTGTGAAAACATGGCTTTTGTATTAAAGTTGAGCATTGTGAGAAGGTCTGTATTAACATAGGCAAAGCAGTTGGTTAGAGGATTTAAACAGTTTTCCTAAAGAATTATTCCAATACTTGCTGTTTATTCAGCTGTCTGACTAAATTACCCATTTTCCGCTACGTGCTTGGGGGTTTGTGAGGCCACTGCTTTTGAAAGAGTTGAAAAGTGAGGTGTGTGAATGTGTGGGAAAATAGAAATGATTTCAATACCCAAGATAGTGCCCTCCTTTTGTTTGCAATCAATAATTTTTTTTTAGGAATAAGTTCGACTTGCTCTCACACTCCACGAAAACATTCTTCAGGAGAGTGCCTCAGATTCTTCAAGTCCTGCCGAGTCCTGCGCACAGAGCTTGTGGAGGGCGGTGCGATGGGACATCCTTCATCCAGGTGCGTGACAGGCTTCGGTGAGGCACTGGGCGTGGCTGCCGTGGCTGCGACCACGAAAGGCACAGGCACCTGAACAACTCCGCTGAACTCCCTGCTTCCAGCTCAAGAGAACGTGGGTGAAACTGCTATGCGTCTGCTCAGCCTATTTTCCGTGCCAACTCTCAGGCTCAGGGATTTTACGAAGGCCCCGCCCACTATGATCACAACAGCCCCATTAGAGGCTCAGGGGTGCCCACAGCACACCCAAGGGGCGGAGCCGAAATCTGAAATCCGAACTCAGGTTTGTGTACTGCCCCAACTACACAGGGCTATTTCTAAACCTGCACTTGCCTCACACTCCCTTCACCCTTGGATTGGCTTCATCATCCAACCCAACACATTCTCAATTCCTGCTCTGCCTCAAATACAACTTTGGTCTCCGAGGGAGGTGATCATCTGATTGCCTTTTGCGAAGGTTTACATCCGCGTTCCTGCCTGCAGCATCTCTCTGCTGTGCGATCCACCCCCAACTTCTGGGCTTGCCCCGTAGTATCCGTTACCCAGAGTGAGGAACGTGGAGGGCACAGGCTTTGCAGCCAGCTGACTGAGCTCTGCCACTTCCTGTGCGTCTGAGCAGCTTTCTTCCCCTCGCTGCGCCCCTCTGATAACACCGACTTCAACGTTGTTGTAAAGATGAAATACGTAAGGTCCCCAGAACTGTGTTTGACACAGGAGATACAAGAGACCCCGAGGGTGTTAATGGAACTTGCAGCTTATAAGCTCCAGTTGGTTCAAAAGCACCGAACTTTCAATACGCGAACCAATTTATTCCCCACCCTACCCTCCTTTTCCCTTTCTTTAAAGCCAGCTTGCACTGGGGTTTGTCACTTAGAACCCAAAGCAACCCTACCTAAAACTGGTCACCAAGCCCAAGCGAGACATGACGTGGCCAATGCCACACAGTTACTGAGTAGAAACAAATGGAACTAGATTCCAGGTCTTCTGCTTGGACAGAGACATGGATCACCGCCTGGCTGGAATGGGGCCTTATCATACCACAGAGACCTTGGGGAAGGCTGAGGGACTCAATTTCTGATCTACATCTCAAATTACCAAAAAAAAAAAAAAAAAAAAGACACAGTTTTTTCAATTCTATTTGTAGAATCCAAAATGACCTTACTGAACAGAGCACCTTAAGTAAAAATATAGGCCTATCTTACATATGTTTATATTGATGTCATACCCAATACATGCATATATTTATATTCCCTGTAGCGAGCTGCTCATATTTAGTGCTGGCGTTAGGCTAGGTCGGTCATTCTTAACAAGGGGCAATGCTGCTCCTGAGGGGCCATTGGCAGTGTCTGCAGACATCTTGGTTGTCACATTTGTGTGGGGGGCGGTGGATACTGCTGGCCCTGGTGGGTAGAGACCAGAGATGCTGCTAAATAGTTTCCCACCACAAAAAATTCCAGCCCCCAAGTCAACCGTGCAGAGGTTGAGAAACCCTGGATCAGCACACATGATGGTTTTAGATCAGCATGCTGGGTGTTACATGGTCAATATTTAAGTAGTTCTTTTTTTTTTCCAGTTGATAAGAACTGGGCGGCTATTAGAGAAAAATGTGATTCAGTCAGCTCTTTCCCCCTATCCAAGAAAACTTCAAGCAAATGAGCTCAAATCGCCACTCAGCGCAGGAGAAGCTCCTGAGACCGAGTCTAGTTTGTCAGTGAGAGGAGCTGCAGCATATTCTTCTCGGGAGCCAGGAAAGACCTGTTTGTCCAGAGAGAGTGGGGCTGCCTTTATGGAGGCAAGAGGTTCAGGGGAGAAGGTGCCACCTCAGTTGGAGGGGACTGAGCCTCCCCTGCAGACTGCTTGTCGCGCTCTCCCACGTCTCCTCCGCGACAGTCAGCCTAACTGGCTTTGCTCGCTTCCCTACCACCCCGTTTAGAGTTTGTATTTTCATAGCTGAAGACCTAATTGCCCTCTTCACTCACACTCCACTGAGCTCACTAAAGCCCAGTTAAGCATTTTCTTGAAAACAAATCGTTTTCAGATGGCCCTGGCAAAACTATCCTGATTTCACACACAAGCTATTATCTATAATTTATTGGAAGAACGGCAGGCTGTTGGATCTGCCCCAGTTAAAGGGCCTCTTGCAGGAGCTCAAGCATGAACCAGCTCCAGTTTGGGACTCTATACAGGTGCGTGTCCTTCCGAGACCTCACGACTCGCGTGTTGATATATCACATCTTCCTGGCAGCACTGCACTTCGGAAGGTGTCAACACAGATCTGGCTATAGACGGAGGGTGGAGCTTATTTCGGAAATAATACGATGCCTGTAATTTGTCTAGTACATAAGGAAAAATGTGGGAAACCTTTGCAGCTTCGTCTTTGGAGGACGCAAATTCACTTCACCTGCATGACACAACAGCTCACCGAAAGGTAACGGGCCCTCCACTACCTTCTGAATAGGAGTTCCTAGTTGCTTGGTGGTGTACCTTAATTACATCTCCCAGCTCCTTGAAGACGAGACTGCGTTGTTATTTTGGTGATGTGGCGAGGGCCACGGAGGAACTGAATTCTTAATTAACCTAAGTTTATATGGCTACCTGTGGCAAGTGGCTTCCAGGATGGACAGTACACTCTAGACTATGGTCTAGCTTCCTTGTTACTGATATCACACAGTCTTGTGTTTCTCCCCTCCTATAAAGAGCAAATATATTTCCAAACACACCGATTTGTCCATGTCATGCTTCTTCTCTCCCCTCTTCCGAGACTCCCCACTGTCTACATAATACAGTTCAACCGCTTGCATGGCCATTAGCTTTTGCCAGACCACCCCCTACTCCCTACACTCTATGCCCTCAAAGCGATTGCACTGCCGCACACCTGGATCTCCCTCCCCTCATCCCCTCTGTGCATGGAAAGCAATCCTGTCTCATTGGTAGCCTCAACCCCTTCCAAAACCCCTCTCAAAGACTCAGCTCGAGCATCATCTTCTTTGTAAGTCTTTTCTGATCTCCCATCCACTGGTACTCAGGGTACACTTCTACCATTGTATTTGTAACATATCAGGATATTTATTGGTCTAAATGTCTGGCTCACTCATGAGACTGTGAGTGACGAGGTAGAGACTGTGGATTACACACCTTTGTGCCCTAGCACCCAGCCAAAGCCTGTACACAATAAGTAGCAGCATGGTTGGTGGACTATAACCTTCACTCCATAAATGTTTATTAGATGTATATCACATGCACTTGGCATCGACCTCACTGCTAGGGGCCGTGCTTGCTGGTCTCAGGTTTTTGCTACTTCTCAGTGTGTGAGCATCTTGCTGAGAAGAAGTGATTCTGATTTCAAATGGATTTGTTTTTCTTTTCATGCAATGACTAGAATTGAAGTCACTGCTTCATCCGGCGCTCCAGGGAAGACAAAGCAGTCTGTGACTTTCTTGGAAGAGAAACTAAACTGTTAGATTTACTGAGAGACAGTATTTCACGTTCCAAGGTGGCCTTTTTCGAAGGACCCTCCAGTATGGCACTGTGACCACCTTTCTGGCCTCAGCTGCTGACCTAAGAACCGAACCCCTGTGTGAGACGTGCTTCCAACCTGATTATGAAAGCTTCCAGCCCCAGGGAACTGCCTAGGGGATATGACCCGGCACTAGCCCGGAACACGGGATGAAAACACCAACTCGTGTGGGCAATTCAGTCCCTTTCGGAGCCGTCGCTCTGAGCTGCATGAGAGGGAGAGGATACGCTGGGTGGTCTCCTTGTTCTCCTCGAACTGGTACCACACTCTCCAAAGAACGTAGTGCGGGTAAAACAGCTAAAGAAATGCACGGCCATTGCCAAAGGGTTTCCTCGGAAAATTTCTTTCATGATACGTGGGACTCTATCTTTCTTACTTTTGTTTTCACTGTTTTGGGTTTGTGACACATAGAAATAACAATATTGTCAATCATAAAGGTCTGTTGATCTCTTACGATGTAGCAGGCATTATCTCCAATCCCTTTATGTAGATTGATTTACTTAATCTTACAGCAGCCCTTTGGGGTAGATAATAGCATCCCCATTTCAAAGATGATAAGAATGAACTGAGAGGGAATAGCTTGGCTGGGGAAGGAACTCGAGCCCAGGCCTCTTGGCTCCAGAGCTCATACCACACTGCACAGGGAATGACAATGGAATTTAATTAACCTTTATGCTGACAAAGAGTCCATCAATGATGTGGTATGATTGGTGTTGGAACCAGAGTGAAGTTCAAGTCTTGGCTCTACCACTGATTTGCTGGGTGACTTTTGGCAAGTCACCTACCTGTTTGTGCTCAACTGTTTGATACACAAAATGTGTATAAACATACTTCACAGATTATTGTAAGTATTCAATGAGGCATTCATATACATGTTCTGGAGTAAGTGGTAAGTCTTATCAAGCATAAGAAGGGTAGGGGACAGCTGTCCCAGTGCCCTCACAGGATGCTTTGAGGATTAAAACAAACTCAAGTACACTGCAAGTGATACAGTGCTTTATGCATAGTAATTCTTTTCATTCTCATTATTGGAAGCTTTCCTTTTCAAAGTCTTTGTCTGCAGATAGTGAATCTTCCTCACCCATGAATCTGTGTTTTGCTCTGTGCTTCAGGCACCATGAGGATGGAACCTGGGCTCTGGGTGGCAGATGCCTGAACTCTTTCATCGCCCGCTGCCCACGCTCACAGTACCTGCCCACTCAGCACTAAATGGTCCTTAAAAAGGTGCTAGAAATGCAGATATCTTGGAAGTCTAACCACCACCAACCAATCAAAAGCCTGGAAAGCCCCACTCAAAGATGGAGAAGTATTATTCTGTCGAAACTAGAATAAACAATGTCATAGATGGGTGCTGGGTCTATGTTGTTAAGAAGCCATGGCTGTCATGTGCGTTAGTTCATTCCTTCCCTGAACAGTCATTTGAAGGCCATTGTTTTGCATCCAACAAATGCCCACTTGCAAGGCAGTCAGAGAGAGTCCCGGAGGAAGGGACTGGGGATCCTTCCTGGGGCTGCGTAGAAGCTAGCTCATTGCACGACTTAGAGCAAACGGCTTACCCTCACCAGGCCTCGAGTAACACATGTGCTGTTACTGCGCTAAACAGAACAGCATCCAGTGCTTCAAGGAAATGTCTCAGTCACCACGAAACCCACGTTCTAGTGGGCGGGACTAATAACCACGAGCTTCATAATGTTCTAGGCAGTACACTCGGACATTCCGTGGTGTGTAATGTATGCAGTCCTTCCAACGATACGACCTGGACAGTTATCATCCCCGTTTTACAGATGAGGGAACTGAGGCTTGTAGAAATCAAGAGACTTGACTAAGGTTACACAGTAAGTAATGGGCAAAGCCAAGATACTCATTTAGATTTTTATGATTTAGGATTGTATATCTACACAGAGTTATCGCCATGTCAGAGATGTAAGCAGAAAAGAGCAATTCCAGCGGGGATAAGCCAGGACGGCTGATTAGAAGGGGTATCAGCGGGGGAGGGGGTGACGGAACCGTCTGTGGGGAGCTCTCCTTCAGCTCCAATGTTCCACAACTTCGAAATATCATCCCACTCGCATAACAAGCCTGGAGATCGACAACTGGGTCAAGATCACAGGTGCGGTCGTGTCCCAGCAGAAATTCACAGCCCGACTTGTACTGCCCTACCTCCTCCAAGCCTGGCTCCCGTCTTTCACGAAGGTCAGACTGAATCTCGCGGTTTCCCTCTTAGGCCTTGCAGAGGCAGGGGCCTAGGGGACTGTCCTCTGAGGCCCATGCAGGACACCCTCCAGAACAACTGTGCACCAAGCAGATGACGGGAGACATCGAGAAACAGCCTGAGAGGGGCAAGAGGAAGCACCGAGGGAGAAGGAGAGGGGAACGAACTCCACAGCACTACGGTCAAGCTGACAAAAATACACCGGCCACCCGCCGACTGAGCCTCAGGACGGGGCGCGGAGTGACGGGTTTGTGTCTGGAACCGCACGCTGCTCTGTTGTGGTTGAAACGAAGCGGAAGGAGAATGCTTCTGAAGACTTTCCACGAGACCCGGGCAGCCTAATGGCCTTTAAACGAGGAAGGTATCTTAGTTCCCGCTCATGAGAAGTGGTCTTGTGTGCGTGTGTGAGCACAGACGCACACATTCTTAAACTGACTAGAGTCAGCAAAATGAATACGTGCCCCCAGGGGGCTGTTGGCCGAGTCTCTATTTTCATAACTAATGCCGTTCTCGCCTTTTACAAGCCTGTTTGAAGACCTGCAGCGCATCCTGGCTCCAATTCAAAGCCCGTCTAATGAAAACACCTCCACTGTCAGCAATGTTAATGTCACTTTAAAGAGTGTGAAGTGTTGCTAAATGTGTCAGAAAACAATTAGATAACATAAGAGGCATGCTTTCTCAGTGCACAGAGAAATATATTATGCAGGCAGGAGATAAACGCAAAGTTTTCTCGGATCCCGCATATTCGGCATTCTCCCCATCTCTCTCTTTTTTAATCCGACAGAGAAATTGTTTGGCGAGAGTAAGCCCTGTTTCAAATACTTGGAGAAGGGAGAAAAGCCTGCTTTGCCTCTGACTGCTGTTGCTTGAGCCTCGTGCTATCAGGCTCAGCGAGATACAAACAGTCTTCCACTCAAATTAAATGTGTGCCCTCCTAATTAGCATTATAAATATAGGTTTCTCTGAGCCAGAGTTGATAAAATTACACTGCTGGGCTGGAAGGAAACCGGCAGCTCTCCCGTGCCCACACAATGGCTGCAGCCTTCGCTGGGTTAGAACAATGCTCCCGGAGCCTGTCCCCCCAGCTTCAGGGGTCAGCCTGGGGAGGGAAGGTAAATGCCAGGCGGGTGGATGGTGGGGCAGCAGCCGGGACCAGATGCAATCTGTTCTTTGTGTGGGATGGTGTCAGGTTTGGCCCCTGAACTCTGGGGAGAACTGTTCTAACTGCAATGCTTCTTGGTAGAGTTTTGTCATCTCTACCACCTGTGGGCTTCCAAACGAGGCCTCAGGCAAGAGCTGAATAAAAATGGATCCCCCGAACTCCCACCCCGTGTCGCTCTCCGTGGTTCTGAAACATGACCATACACTTGGAGACATTTGTTTCTCCCCCCCTCCAATTGACCCATCATCTTGAGGGATTTTGAATTAGGTGAGAGAATTGATAGTGAGAAGAGAAAAAGGAGGGAGGGGTAAATAAAAAGAGATGAGGGCAGGGAATCTGGAGTAGGCATAGCCACTAAGTGATTGTCAGGGGTGAAAAAAGAAAATGACTTGTTTTGACATTATTTTCAAATAATCATAGTTGCTAAGAAAGATACCACTGCTAACCAGGGCTGAAATGCTGGAAGACCTCAGGTTGAGTGAGAAGTGTGCATGTCAGCTGACACAAGGGTGTGCTGTTTGGGACGTGAATGAGCAGGTTGTATGGGCAACCAGCAAACACTGTCACGGTGGAAGGGGTGAGACTGAAGTTAACACAGGCAAACATTCTCAGGCTTGCTCTTAGGAAAATTTGCCACATCATGCAGAAGAAGAACAAAGACAATTGGGGATCATAGTTCCCGGTTGGTTCACAATTGACGTCCTTCTTTGGTAAATCTTAGAAGCTGGGGGGAGGGTTGACCTGCTGTTCATCTTCTTGTTATGCTTCTATCTAGCTATTAATCTTTCTTCTGAGATTAGTAAAATTCATAGAAGATCTGGGTAATGAAAGTTATATAGCTAAAGACCACTGGATGCTAGTTCTGCAAGGAAACTTGGATAGTATTTGCACCAACCATTTCACTTTGCTGAAGACAAAATTGTGTTAGGGGGGAGAGGGGCCGATGGGGAGTGGGCCAGGGGGAGGGAGAGAGAGAGAACGGGGGAGAGAGAGAGAACGGGGGGGAGAGAGAGGTTTTACCCAGACCACACAGTGAATCAGTGACCTGAGTCCAAGCCTCTGTAGAATAAATACCACTTTTCTTAATATTCAAGTTGAAGGACAAAAAGAAAAACCAAAGTTTGAATTTGAAGAAAGTCTGGTTTCAGAGCACATCATATCAATGGACTACCACTGTAACTTAAGATACATAAAGGTACCTCCTTCCCCCTCCCAAAGCTCCACATACAAGTAGCATGCTTCCACACACCGTCCTTTGGAACACTGGGTTTCTCAGGATGCAAACGTGTTCCAGGAAAGAAGGGTTCCACTCCAGAGAATGACAAAATACGAGAAGCACAGGAAACAGAGCCCTGCTCTGCTCCATGCCGGTGTGATCACATCCGGATCAGTGGTCTGTTCCATTCTTGGTTGACACCCTCTCCAGAGCCTTGCCGAGAAACTGGATTTGCCCGGGGGGGAGATGCAGACTGGGGGGTGCATCAGAAATCATCCTCTAGGTTACAGGCCCTGAAGCTCTCGAGCCTGGGGAAGAGGTGAGGAAAGATGTAGCAATCTTCAGATCAGCGAGCCATGACCCACTGAAGAAAAAGTGGACTTATATGAATCTGTTCAGATGTGAGTTCTAGGAACGATGAAAGTGAAAGGAGGCAGATTCGGCTTGATATCTACTGCGTTTATTTATGTCTCTCCTTTACATACGTTCTAGCTTGCATTATGGTTTCTGAGGCATGTGCTTTATCATTCTTCCTAGAGCGTTATCTACTCGTTCACTTATGCGACATGTGTTTATGGAATAACCACTACACTGCGGGCTCTGTTCAAGGCTAGGGCACTGCTCCAGGTGGTTGTTGAATCTGCACTACAGGTGTCGTTTTTCATCTTTCCATCTCCCAAAGCACCTAACAGAGCACTAGCTCACAGAAAATGTTTAATAAATATTTGACAAGAGGCATCAATGTGCAAAGAGCTTTCTAACAATGGCTGCTACATAACATCGGAATCTGCATCCTTGTAGGTAATAAGCTCCCCATCTCAGAGATGATTTAAGTATTCCTGTGTGGCCCTTGTCAGCAAAGCCATAGAGACAGTTTTGGCATTCAGGAAGAGATGGGACTATAGGTCCTGTAAATTCAGCTCCAGCTCTAAATCCCGTCATTTAGTGAGTGTTCTTGTCACCGTCCCATGGAATAAAAGGGACAGGGGACCATTTTGATGTCTCTTAAGTGAGCGGTCTGCCCAGAGAGTCTCCCTGCCCCACTAGAAGTCAGAGACACATTTATCTCCCCACCTTTGCATATCTGAAAATTCAGTTCCCAGGTGGGCACTGAGACCCGCATCGACTCACGCATCCTTAGAGGACTTGACTTTACTTAAAGGAAACATGTCACTGTGCTGAAGCTTAAGCTCAAATTAATTATAACAAGTGTAATATGTGGCCAACCTTAGTCTCATGACTCAACAGTCCCGCTTGATCAGTTTCCAGAGCTAAATGAGAGCCTATAACCATTTGCGATGTAATAACACTTTTTGCTTTTATGACCCCTTTCATCTGTGGATCTCAAAGCATGGTGCAAACAGTAATTAATGCTCAACTGGGAGGTAAGGATGCATTTGCTCAGCTTCTTTGGCAAAGTGTGCGTGTGCGTTGGTTGGTGGCGGTGGGGAATGGGGGGGGCGGCGACCGGTCACTGTCCAGGCAGAAACTGGAATGGTGGGCTACCTCTTCCCACCATGTTTTTTATGATCCCAGTAAAGCTGTCACATTGTTTAAGCAAGAATTGGCATATGTGTACTTAAACTAAAATAGTTTCTATCCAGTGCAAAGGAAGTTGAAATAAGTGGTTATGTGGGAGATAAAAAGACTAGTAGGGACTTGCCATCAGAATTCCTAGACCAGCTATCATAAAAAGCAGTGATTCCTGAACTCTCCCCCTCTCTTTCTCCCACCTGCCCTTTCTCCTTGCTTTCCTCTTCCCTCCTTCCATTTATTCAACATATATTCTTTGAGTATCTGACACTGTCAGGTGCTCTGGGGGTGGGGCTGTGAAGTGAAAAAGCAAAATCTTTGCCTTCTTGGAGTTTATATTCTGGTGGGGAGAAAAAAAACAAACAAACAAAAAACAAAAGTAACAAAAAAAACCAACCAAAATATGTTTACAGGCACATATACATAAACACGTACATATATGTCTACATGTATATACGGGCTATAGGGAAATATAGACAAAAGGAAAGGGATTAGGGAGTGGCAGTGTGGGGTTCAAGAGGTGGGTGCTCCTTAATACGAGATCATCAAGGAAGACCTGCCAGTTAAGATGACATTGGAATAGGAACCTGAAGGAAGTGAGAAGGAGCTTCGCTGATATCTGGGGGGAAGTATGTTATGAACACAAGGAATTACATGAAAACAGGCTCTGAGCTGGCAGCGTTCCTGGTGTATTTCATAGACAGCAAGCAGGTCACTGAGCCTGGCACGGAGTGAGAGATGGGGAAGGCAGAGACCTTGCAGCCACTGTGAGGTCTGTGGCTCTCGCTCTGCGATGGAAAGCTCTGAGAAAGGAGTGACATGTCTGGTGCAGTTTCGCAAGATCATGTTGGCTGCTGTGTGGAGCAGAGACCTAAGGCAGGCAAGGGCAGAAGTGGCCAGACTCATCAGAAGGCAGTGGCAATACTCCAGGTCAGAGATTGCCAGGGCTTGGACTGGAGAGACACAGATCGGGACCTGGATACACTTTGATGGTACAGCTAACATGCTTTGTTGATGGGTTCATGTAGGTGTGAGAGAAGGAGGGGAGTGAGTAATAATTCAGTTTTGGCCTAAGTGAACATGGTGACAGAGGTGCCTGTCCTACCACATTTACATATTGATGTTACGTGCTGGTTTGGCACAAGGTGAAAGCCATACCTGACTTGAATGCCATTCTAAATGTTTGCAAATGATGCTAATTGTCACCTAGCAAGCCATTCTTAGACACATAGGTCAATCACAACTTTATTCACAGTTTTACCAAAAAATATCTCCCAGACAGAAAGTGGTACCAGGAAGGCTTTTAGACGTTCTGTCATGAGAGAGAGGCGACATGGTCGACACCCATCTGATATCCATCTTAAGGAAACCTAATAAAATCTCAGCTGAGACCGCTGCACTTGTATTTCTGTCCAGGCCACCTGAGTAATACACGTCGCAGAGTTCATTTTTCTCTACAGATACAGGGATAGGAATGGTCCCAAAAAGAAGGCATTTTTTTTCCCCCTGCAAACTCGTATTCACATGTGGTACAGAGTAGTAAATTAATTTTGGTCCTGTTCTCTGATTTCTCCTTTAGCGTGACCTGATTTTCCTGCAAGCCTCAGGCACAGTTAATTTGCAGGGAGGGGTGCGTGTATATATTAGCGAATATGTATTTGTGTGTCTCTGACTGTAGATGGGAATCTTTGCTGAAATATTAATACAGTGCCTTTTTATTATTATTTATAGGAGAACTATATCTTCGGGGCTTTTAAAATAAGAAGAAATGGGAGATAGGTGATGTGAAATTATTTTTTAGTGTTCATACCCTTTGGTTGATATATAAATAATACAAATGGAATGGTAAACAGCGTAAGGCTACAATTACTGAATAAGCAGAAATGTGGACTTACAATAATACAAAATTCCCAGTTGTTACCATGATAGGGACACAGCTATTGATGTAAAGTTCTGTAAGTTTTCTTTTCTTTTTTAAAGTCCTATTTGAATTTTGCTGTCATTGAATTATGCTATCACAAAACTGGAAGATAAACTTCTATCTATAATAAGTTGGGGATCTAAAAGCTTGGTTATAAATCGGCCACAGACATGCAACCTCAGTCTGCACAGAATAAGTGAAAAGCAAATGGGATAGTGAGTGGAATAAAACAGTTGCTTAATTTGTTCCAAGTGACCCGTCATTCTGGATGGAGAGGTCGCTTCGGCCTTTCCAGAGAAATATGCCAAGTCCTATCAGAAAAGGCAAACATTTTCCTTAAAACAGCAACAGAGGAACTACTGTCATCAAATTACATTGGGACCATCTACTTAAGAGTTTGTTATGAGCGAAATCTCCTCTTCTTGAACAGGGCCTCGATTAAAAGGAACGTGTCCACCCCTGTAATCTCCCCCCGGGTTATGGAACCTTATTTATTTAAATTGGTTGGCCGTCCCCCGAGAGTTCTACCAGTGGAGTGGCGCGAAAACTCATTAGTGCCATTTTGTCTTTAAATTCCCCAGAACAGCCTCAAACAGAGCATGATGGCTCTCTCGAGCTCCCACTGCGGAGCGTCATTTGCGACGGCTGTGCTCCCGTAAATCATAAAGCCCATCACTCAGACAGAGGCTCCCATCGCCCGGCTTTCCTGCATCACAGGCGGGTAACGAGACCAGGTCGTGATGACACCTGCTCTCAGAATTTGACTGACGGCCAGAGATCTGACCCTTTCGGCCTTATTCTGCAGTTTCTTCTGCTGAAAGAGGAGCAAGGACCATTTCAAATTCCACGCTAAGGAGAAGCAGGAAGGGCCCGATCAGGCCGACGTGCCTTCCCTAAGACTGATGCCTGGCTTGTACAGTAGAAGCGAGAAAGCCAAAAACTCCGATTACCATTCGGTCCAGGCAGAGAGAGACCCACGCACGGGCTGGCAATGGGGTGCTGTCACATGTTCAAGCCACTACGTTTTCGTCTTGTTAAATCATCTGATGGCCGTTTCTTCTTTAGTTAAAGAGGGGATAAATAATAAAAAACAATTTGTAATGAAAAGATGCTAGTGTTTTGCAGCTGCTGAATGTCTTCTGGGGAGATTAGATTCTGTAATGAGGAGACATAACCATCATTTTATCGGAGCTGTTGCCGTCTTGGGGAAAACGCCACTGAACACAATTAGAAAAAGCCTTTTTTTTTTCCCATGAACCTATTAGAGTCATTTGTGAATCGCTTGGCATACGCTTAATGATATCTCCATAGCTAAAAATCATAATTTGTTACTGTAAATCTTGACATCATGTATTAATTTCAACCGTGTTTTTATTAGGTCTATCTTTACGCCGAGTGGTATAAACTTGCAAAACCCTACAAAAGTTGAAAAGCAATTCAACTACCTATAATTTTAATATAGATATATGTATCTATTTCCCAATAGCTTGGTTAGAAGTTTTTCTCAAATAATTTAAATATCCCTTAAAGCAGACCCGGTTGCTGGTTCTCCATTAAGGGTGTCAAAGATATAGTAATGGGATGAGAATTATGGGGTGGGGAAAATTCTGTGTGTAGTATACACAATTAGGATTAGGTAATCGAGAGCAAACATTACTATCCTCCTTATTTTTTTTTAATTATAGGATTAATTAAGACAGCGTCCACTGATATAACTCTCAACAGTTGGAGACATTTCTAACAGAGGCCAATCTCTCGGCTTCTATTTCTTTCAGGGGAGACATGGAGAGAGGCGAAGGAGCAGACACGGCTACTGCCTTCCCTTCCAAGCCCACTCCCCGCCACACGGGGCTGCGGGCACTGCTGCTACCCTCAGCAGAAAGCCCCAGTGCGGTCCTGCCGTAGGCTCCTTCTTCCTGCAGCTGCTTCCCACGAAGACAGCAGGGCGCTCCAACTAACTTTCAGCTCCAGCACTTTTTTACCCTTTCGTCAAAAGTCTGCACTCAAGTTGATTAAGGAGGAGAAATTGCCAGTTATAAAGATAATCATGGAGACGTGAAGTACAGCAGGGGGATACCGTCAATGATATTGTAATAGCTGCGTGGTGTCAGATGGGTACTAATCAGAGTGATCACTTTGTAGGGTGTATAATTGTCTCATCATTCTGTTGTACCTCTGAAGCTAACGTAATCTTGTATGGCAGCTGCAATTAAAAATAAATTTAAAAAAAAGTTTACACCCAATGGCCTCTATATGGTTATATCCGAGGCCAACATCGAAAGCCTATCAGGCGAAGTTTTTATGCCCTAAAACAAGAAGATGGATAACATCTAGAAGGAAAATAGATAGTAGGTTTTCTCAGCTTAGCAAGTATTTCTGTAGTATTTGGCACAAGAAAAATCCTTGTTTAAAATCGTTGGTAACTAGAATAAATATGTAAATAAATATACGCACATGCACACATATATATACACACATGCACATAATACATATATGATTCTTTAAAAATCACTGGCTATGCATTCAAGCACGGAGTATCTTCCCCTCTAAGACAGAGAACTCCATACGAGGACAGAGATTCTGGAGTCACAGGATAAATGAAGATAAATTGGCTCTTCCTCAGACTTTACACCCCACCCCACAACAGGCAGCCCCACAGATCAACAACACCCCCTCCGGTTAAGCTTCCCCTTACTCCAATCAACATAATTTCCAAGTTGGGAAATGGAAATCTCCAGGAAGCCCGACACATTTCTTCCTAAGTAGGTTTCAAGGCTCTGCTCTTTGCTGCTGGGTTCCAGGGAGAAACTTACCTCCTGGGATCGGGGTAACAATTAGTGATTCATTCACTCTCAGAGTGATAGTACTAGGCGAGAAAGATCACACCTTTGTGAATGAACATGAGAAAATTCAGAGTTGTAACTATTTAGCATTTTTAATGCTAACCCTCATCACACCAATCCCTGAAGCCAGCACTACAGAGCTACTACTGTTAACCCCCTGCAAACTAACTGGGAAAAGGGTGATGGGGGGCGGTGAGCTTTAGAACCCAGATGCTTCGGAGAGGAGTTTTTGTCACAGTGCCCTGAAGTTTTCCCTGTGCAGCTCCCCTCCTCTGGTGTAGCCTCCCCCTGCACCCCAGAGTTAGTTACCAGGCTTTTCCTGGAGTGTGTCACCACGGTGCTTACTTGCAGATACTAAGCTACCTCGTCTCTGGGTTAAAAGTGGGAGGAAGAGATTTCTTGTTTTCGATTTTGAGCTGGAGAGAGAGAGAGGCTCCATCTTCTCTCTCCATCTTCTCTTCTAGCAGAGCGCAGAGAGTGGGACAGTCTCCTAAGTCCTTGTGGAGTCCCCCTCTTCTGGGGACCCCTCCCCCTACATCCTCGCACAGCAGAGTAGGGCAAAGGTTACAGAGCAGAGGGCCTCTTCCCTCCAGCTGGCCTCGTGGGCACAGTCATGGGCCCCCAAGTCACATCCATGTCCTGGTCCTGGAAACTGTGAATACGTTCGCTTGCATGGTGAGAGGGAACCGGGTGGGATTCAATTAAGGATTAAGTTGGGGTGATAGGGGGAGATAAGAGGAAGGCATGAGGGTCAGAGGTCAAGGAGGAGGGGTGACCACAGAAGCAAAGGTCAGAGTGAGGTGAGGAAGGGGCTGTGAGCCCAGGAATGCAGGCAGCCTCTGGACCAGACACAGGCAGGATGTGGATTCCCCCCAGAGCCTCCAGCAGGACGCTGGCCTGCCTAGAGCTTGATTTTAATCCACTGAGACGGCTTGAGGGTTTCTCGCCTGCAGAACTATGAGAAGATACATTTGCATTGCTTAAAACCACTAAATGTGTGCTAATGTGTTAGATTAGGAATAAGAAAGTAACACAAAGCACACTGTGGCTTTAAGGCAGGCCTGTTCTAGCTGTCCGTCCTGTCCAGCATCAGAACCACGGGCAGCAGGGAGTGGGGTAGACGTGGGATGGATTTCTAGCTGCCCACCCCCAATCCTTCAGCCAGGAAACCAGCTCTCTGAGAGCCATCCAATCAACAGTAAACAGAAATAACGCTGACACCGTCAGCTTTGGCAAAAGTCACCAGTTACTGAATCAACACATACCTTAACAACCATCCAAGGAGGGAAAGTGCTTAGAGCAGTAGCTTAGGAAGCCAGTCAGAGCCGGGGACCACCGTCTGCGGGGCTGAAACCATGAGCCCGTGCCCTGCTGCCAAAGCTGCTCTCTACAGCAGCCGGCCCAGTGGCCACCCACGGGCCTCTCTTGGCGCACACGCACGCGTACACACACACACACACACACACACACACACACACTTTTTGCTGGACCCAAACAGAGACTTGTTTCTCTTTTGATTAAATTGTAACATCTTTGACTGAAATACACACTGTACACTTTATCACGGGCCTCACCACTTTCTCTTACCTACCCCTGGTTGTTTCATTCATTCGTATTGTCTGACTGGTCCTTACAGGCACTTGAGTTTTCCATCCAAGGGTGAGACCTACAGTCACTCTATAATTATGTATTTATTACTTGACACTTTGAAGCAACTCTCATGACCCCTGCAGACCTGTTCACTCTCTGTTGTGACGCAGCAAAGTCTACCGCTCTGCAGGTTCCTCGTGACATGCCCTGGAGCCCTGTTGCTGGGCATGCTCAGTGTGCTCACTGAAACTGGGCACACTCAGTGTGCTCACTGAAACACTGAAGGAGGGTACAAAGAGTGGTTTTTGCAGAGACTGTAGGGCTAGAATTAACAGCTTATATTTGGACAAGAGAATGAAGATTCACAAAGATCCAAATCACCCAAACTGAAAGCTAAGAGGGTAAACATAAAGTTCTGCGTTTAGAATCAAAGAAAAGAAAAGAAACCCGTGCAAGTACTAGATGGGAAAACATGATTCCATGGAAGCACATACAAAAAAGGTCTTGTAGTTTCATGTCACAGACGCTCTGGTATGAGACACCGATATGTTTGGCGGAAACAAACCACTAAATAGAAGTCAAGGTTCTGATCAAGAACAACTGTCCTGCTCCTAAGACAGTCAGAACTTACTCAGAGGTGCAGTACCACTTCAAGATGGACATCTGCAAGCTGGAGGTATTCACAAGGAAATGGGCAAGATGGTGTTGGGAGTGGATGTGAGTTGGTGAAGGTTGGAAGCCAACAAGTTGCTCAGCTAGGAGGACTAGAAAGCAAGGTGTGCTATGCCCATGTGCAGATGCAGTCTGGTCCGCCTGGTCCAGTTCTGTAGAAGGAGGTTGGCATTTATTGTTCTTGTTTGCAGAAGGCAGAAAAGGGGACAAGAAATAGGGGAGATGAGCAAGAGAGTCTGGCTAAATAGAAGATGTTCCAATGACTTGGCTGATGCACATACAGAATGGGCTTTCTTGTGTGGGAGTGAGTTCACCTTGGGTGGAGGCAATCAAGTGATGTTTGATGGCCTATAGAGGCGATGCTAGAGAGGAGATCTATGTGTGGATAAAATGGGAGAAGATGACTTCTGTGGCTCAGTCCAAAAGCAAGATCCTTTTACGCTGTACCCTACTATCCTCAAGATAATGCACAGTTTGAAATGGGTGAAGGGGGAAGAGGAAAAATCAAGTTCATTTACATGGAGCAATAGATACCGCTTAGGGACAATCCAAGGAAGCTTTTGCTTTCAATAAGTTGGTCCCTAGTGAACCTCAGTATTGGGAATGTGGTTTATAAGCATGTCCTGGGCTATTAATTTGTTAATCAAAGGGACCCAAAATATCCTAGCACTTAACTTCTCCGTGTTATTGGCAGCATTTTTCTCTGTGGCTTCATCTGTTCCCAACTTTTTAAAAGATTCTTAGCATCACGTAAACAGCACCTGAACATTTTCAAAAAGACGCCCCAACACTTTCGACTTCTTGGGGGTGACCATTTCCTAGCAATCTGAATGCTGCCGACAGGCCAGACTTTCCCTTTCCCTCTCTTTTCTGACTCAGGATAATTTCTAAACCACATGATTGGCTGATTGGCACTGCAGACACACGCAGACGTGGGGGAGGGGGGCAGGCTGGGTTGGGGGTGGGGATTCTAAACCTAACACTTTTCTAAGTTGCTGAGCTGTCGAGAGCATGGACTGATGGCTCACGTGCATGCAGCTGGTGTTCACTTAGGGCTGGCCACAGGCACGGGCTGCACCAGGCAGGAGGAACAGAACCTGGAACCAGACGCGGCCTTGCCCTTGACTTCATCCGGGTACATCAACAGATGGCTCAGTTTTCCAGGTGGTAAGGCTCCCCCACGGTTCTGCTCACAGGGGCATGGGAACCTGGAAGAGGTGCAGTGAACTCTTCCTGGGGCAGGGTGGGGGGGGCAGTAGATGACAGCTGGGGAGGGAAAATGCCGTTAGCATTAGACACTGCGAAGTGCAGGGGATGGGAGAACGAGGTTGAAGGGAGGTCTTGTGTGACATGACACTGACTGGGGGCAAACCAGCAGGGACACGGCTGCCTGGGCCCTCCCTCTCCTGGCCCAACAAGTGAGGCTGAATTTTTGTTGCTTCTTTTTGCATTAGGAAGTGGGGAAAACAGAATCCCAAGGACCTATGTTCCAGGGCTATTTTGTGGACCAACAGGAGCATCAGGGAAGAGGGCTTTCGAAAGAGTTTGAGGTGGTAAGTTTAGGTTGAAAATCACAGAGGCTGTGGCCGTGCAGCCTACAGAACGCTGTGTCTCCCTGTCTGCCCGCCTGTGTCTGTCCGTCCCTAGCATCAAAACGGAGCACCCTCGGCACTCCGTAGTCTTCTCCAGTTCATGTCAGGCCTTACCACTCCCTTATTTCACTTCATACGTGAGGCTGCTGCCAACAGCTGGGAGACCTGCCTGGAACCGGAAGGGCTCACAGTGAAGGGGTCTGCCCCAGGTAACACGGGAATCCCCAACAGTTCTGCGTCTGGACGCTTCTCTCAGGCAGCGGGAAAGGACGCATGGTGGTGAGCCGCCACAGTAATGACGGTGATTAAGGACAGGTCTTTGAAGTTCAAGTTATTTTTTCACAAAGCCCTTTTAAAGGAAAATAAATATCATTTCTGCCCAATCAAGAACAGACTAATGGTCTGAAAAATTCAGAGAGAGAGAAAGTAATGATTTGGAGGCTTTCTACTTGGAAATAAACAAACAAACAAAACAAGCGCCCCCCCCAAAGCCTGCAACAATGGTTTAATTTAAATTAAATCCTTAAAATAAAAATGAATTTTAACCTCATTTGGAAAAAAATGGCAAACGAGAGTGAAACTTGACTTCCAGATGGATCGCTGGCAGCCTGCCTAGTATTTGGGGCAAAATAGAGTTCATTTTACAGAAAGAGTTGTAAGAAGGTGGCTGAGAAATGACAGATATTCCCCAAGTCAGCAGAGGAGAGACGGAGGAATAGGATACTAGAGAAATAATAGGAGAAGGCAAAGCAAAAGGGAGAAATACTGGAGGGGGAAAGACATGAAATGTTCGTAAATGGTTTTTTTGGCCACTCCCAAATGTCTGCGATAGAATGTACATATCCGAAAACTGCAAATGAAGCCCTGAGGCGAGACAGAGCCCATTCGATCCATCGCACCAGAACAGGCTCACGGAACACGGACAGAAGGCAAGCTTACGCACACGCGTTTGTCGGAAACCTCCTGTTCCACAGAAAAAGTCCACCGAGTAATTTCCTGTATTTCGGTCAAAAATGCCCGTTTAAAGCAGGTGCGCTGCTTCCCCTTTCCTCCTTCAATTCGAAAGCCATTTATAAATGCATCCCAGTGATTCAGACCAAAAAAAAAAAAAAATGACCAAACCCGATCACAGAACGGAGCTGGGTAGGAATCTGAACTTTGTTTACACAATTAGGAGCCACTCACGTGCACCTTCCGCAAATGACAAGGTTCCCGCAGCAAATTAACAAGAACAATTTTCCCATCTCAGGAGCTGTCAAGATGGGCCCTGTCGGCCAATTTATCTCACTCTAGCACATCTCTGGTGCTTGTCAATCAATATGGGAAACATTGGGTGCTGATTGCCATTTTTCTCTCCACGTCCTTTCCCCTCTTGTACCAGGCAATTTCCTGCGAGTCAATCAAGGTCGGAGCCGACCTTGTTTAAATAAAACGCCGCGGAGCTCTTTTCACACCAACAATTTCAAAGACAGAATGAGCTGTATCTTTTACATTTACATTTATACTACCTTCCCTCTCCCACCAGCTCTCCTAAAATGCCACCCTTGAGTGATAAGTCATAACGAAAGCCACCTAGAGACTGAGAAGGCGACGTTGAGAAGTGATGAGGGAATGAATATTTCAGGTCCATAGTTCTGCCTATTAAAGATGCGCTCAGATGACAGAGATACAAGTCTTTCGCTGAATGTCTTACCTGCCACGACTTAGCCCTTAATTCGAGGCAGGACCACAGAGCACAAGCAATATTCCCCCAACCATCAGAATTTGGGAGCTCAAAGTGAGCAATTTTAAGTGTTGGCCCGGGAGATCAGCTCCTGTAGTTGAGCGTTTTAGGACATTTTTGGTGATAGTTCCTGTTGTTATCGACTCAAACATAAACCTTGATTATTATCGCACACGTGGAAGGAAAAAAGTGCGGGAGAGGAAGCAGCCAAGCCTATGGAAATTCTGGAAAACAATCCATGCACAGGCTTGTTTGCAAGACCTTTTTTTCTGCAACCCATCTCCAGTCTTTACTTTTCTGAATAGATCCAGCTCTGGCTGTTTGCAACCCTGCAGCCCCCCCACCCCTCCCCGCAAATGTTAAGACTGTGCATTGAAATGAGGCCTGGCTATGCGGGACTCTCCAAGAAAGAAATGTGGTTGGACAAATATAGAATGTCCCCCAAAATAGCAACATGCCGCTTCCCTGCTAAAGAAGTGCTATGCTCTCAAAATGATTAGTAAGGAATGAACGCTTTCAAGTGCCTACTACGGATACGTAAGGCAGAGTTGGGTGGTTTTAAAGGTGTGATTCCCCCCATTTCAACCTAAAACAAAGAAATAAGCAAAATGTCCTCAAATTCTCAGAGCAAGAATGTCACCTGTCCTTTATGCCAAATGCAATTTCACTGGGCTTAACCGTGTCTTGGGTGAGCCCATGGTCTCATTCACCTTGTCATTCATCAGAAGTCACTACTGATGTAGTCACTCGTCTGACAGGTATGTATTAAGTGTCTATTAAGCATCCAGCACCACCAGGGACACAACGGTGGGCAAACCCAAAGGAGTCTCTGCGTCATGGCACCTACAGTCGTCAGGGCATTAGATACTAAAGAAATCACCTCAGAAATCAAAGTGTTATCACAACCTGAAATTAGCGCTGCATAGGAGGCCCGGGCAGGTGGCCTCAAACAGGCTGGGGAATTAGAAATGCTCCATGAGGATGTAAACCAGCTGGATCTGCACTGATCAGAGCTAAGTGCCCGTGCCCTGTGCTGCTCCAAGTGTACGGTCCGTGAGCCCTGCACAGTCAGTGCCCAGCGACAGAAATACACAAGGGGAGAGCCAATGGAGAGGACCTTCTAGAGCAGGTTAACCTGGCCACGATGAAGGTCTCCATCAGTAGGAACGGGTCATCTGGGCCGCAGACCAGTTTGGGTAGAAGATGCTCCAGGATGAACTGAACAAACATAACTTTGTATCGAGTTCATTTTTACGTGTGTAGAACTTGTCCAAGAGCAGTAGTTCTAGCAGAAAACACACACCTCCTTCTTCAATCCCCTGCCATTGTTTCTTGTAATCTTTGTACCAGGGTCGTTATGAGACCCACGTGTCAGGGCATACGGTCCACTTCCAAAGCTGCGTGTCAGTGTGGCCTAGGAGTGAGAGTCCAAACGGTGCTCTTGGTGCTCTGAACGCTCTGTGGAAGGCGCACCTTTCCTTCTCTGTCATCAGCCTCTGAGACGCAAATGCTCACCTGTTATTGCTCCCTTTAGCCCTTCCATGTGGGCAGGGCATCTGCTGAACTGGCCTTAAATAAGGACATCTTGTGAGCTATGCAATTCAACTTTTTCCAACCTTGGAAAATTTCCCTGTCATTTTTAAAAAGCATTCTTTCTATAACAGAAACTACTAACCTTGCCTGCACTCACCGCTCATACGGGGAATGCTTTCAATATGGTGGACATGAGGCGTCAGGGGGACACTATGCGTTCCTTATGTTTTGGTCGCAACTGTTTAAACACACACGTGCTCACGTGCATGTGCCCACACTGCCTCTCGTTTCTGAAATAAAAGTCTGGTTACGAAAAAAATTCCATACCTCGCGTTCTATCTAACCTTATCATTTTTCTTTCCCCAAAGCTGCCGTGCCTTGGTTTTCAATGCTAACAAATGGTATATGACAGTCTCACCAATTTACTGTTCCGCGCCCTTTTTAATTATGGATGTATGAAGGGAAATTTCACTGAAGAAAACAATAAATCACCAGCGGAATTATTTGTTAGTTGAATGAGCTGAATAAACAGTTGGCTTCGGGGCAAAGATTCATCTGGCATCTTTTAAGTCGTCGCATATTTTTTCTTTCTATTTCCACACAAAAGCAGGCCCGGGCCCGTCGGAATCAGCTGGGACTGCAGAGGTGGCTGAGAAGTGGGGGGGAACCTACAAACCCCGGACCCACGGCTGTCCTGAGTGTAGAATAAAATGATGTTTGTCGAGCTTTACTGAGTCATTAAAGTGTTAATAGTACATATCGTCATTATGTAATACACAGTAATGACAATACGCAGAAATGTGAATCGAGTACGTACTGAATACATATCTCATTTCAACTCATTCCAACAGCAACATCAGTTTCCTACGCTCACAGTGTGAGCAACAGTATCTTCACACGAGAAAGTGGCAAACCCAGAATTTGAACCAGCTTCTGATCCTAGATCTTAAGCTCTCAGCCATCAAGTGTCCATAAATTTCCTCCAAGGATACCACACTTCCTCAAGGAAGTCCTCATGCATTATTGAAGCCCAAGCTGGTGGCAATGAACCTGGCTCAGAATACTACCTTAAACCTATACAATGTTCTTTCTCTCTGTCTAGGTGATGAGGAAGCTGACTTTCGCCCTGGCTGGTGTGGCTCACTGGGTAGGGCGTTGTCCTGCAACCCCAATGGCGGCAGGTATGATGCCTGGTCAGGGCACTTGCCTAGGTTGCGGGTTCACCCCCCAGTGCATATGAGAGGCCACTGACTGATGTTTCTCTTTTGCATCAATGTTTTTCTCCCTTTCTTTCTCCCTCCCTTACCATATCTCTAAAATCAATAAGCATGCCCTTGGGTGAGGATAGAAATAAAAGAAAGAAAGAAAGAAAGAAAGAAAGAAAGAAAGAAAGAAAGAAAGAAAGAAAGAAAGAAAAAGAAAGAAAGCAAGCTGACTTCCCCTGAGAAAACCAAGTTGGAAACAAAGTACACCAAGAACGGGCTGAGACAGGAGTCACAGAACCAAGTGCAATCCCTGGAGTTTCCTGGGAGAGGGGACAGGAAGAAGATTGTCAGTTTCATCCTGAAAGCCCGGATGTGTCAGGCATGATAACTAACTGTGGCTGTATTTGTAATCACGGTCTCCCTCAGGGTCGTAAGCAGACACTGAGTGCCAGAAACTTCCATGGAGGCATTAGGTTAGTGCCCTTCCTGGGTGTCCCTGTCGGACTTGTCCGAAAAGTTATGAAGAATTGTGGCCACTCGGAATGTACTCATACAAATCCTTCTGATCATTTTCAAGCTAGGACAAACATCTCAGCTTCGGACTGCCTCCCACAACAGCAAATTGGCTGCCTGGGGTGAATCCTATAAACATCTCAGCTGGAAGCTTTGTCTGAGGGCACTTAAATGGACCCCGGAGCTCCCGACGTTGGAAACAGATTTCAAGGCCGATACTCAGATGTTCATATTGGAATCGCCGACCATTGCTCTCGCTCCTCTTGTATCATTAAGCTTCAGATTGCTCATCAGCATATTGGTCAGACCTCGCTTTATGTCAGACACGACCAACGCGTACCAAGAGAACTGCTTGTGGTTTTGTATTTCACACCAGTAACTCAACTCTGTATTTCTTATGGGCATTTCCTATTTACCTCAGTGCAAAATCAGGTGCAGGTCCCCAAAGGGTTTCACAGGGACTTTTCGAGAGGAACCAAGGGATCGAGGAGCCCAGGGAGGCAGAAGACAGCCATAGAGGGCCCTGGGGCAGGTATGTTTATGGTTCCATGTGCTGCTCTGAGAGACGAGTGGTCCCCGCCCCCCCGGGGAAATGTGCAAGTGTGTGACCAGATGGTGGCAGAGAAAACCAAGCCCTCTCTCAGGTAGCACCTAGGTGCGTGTTCATTGCCATAGGCTGTGGTTTCGGGCAGCAACTAGCTTGTGGCTTTGAGGCACAGCTATCTCCAGAGGTTAAAAAAAAAAAAGCATAAGGAATTACAAATCTTGACTGTGTCAGTAGGAAAAATGGCCAGGGTCGGGGTAAACATGGAATTTACAAACACACATCTGCACACATTAATAATCAGATGAAAACATGATTTCACTATTGATCGAAGAAGTTCAACTTTAAAGAATGACAGAACACTATTTTATGAAGTTAGCGACTGGACCGATAGTTTAATGAATGTTAATATCGAATGCTGGGAAAGCATGAAAAATTCAGCACTCTCATGCACTGGTGAGATGGTGTATATGGAAAGACAGCCTTTTTTGGGGGTGATTCAACAGTATGTTCACGCCCTTGGAAAACTCAACTGTAGGACATTTTCTTGAGGCAATCACCACAATGCACAGAAAATATGCAAGGTGGTATTACTCACTCTGTCACAGCAAAGACTGACAAACTAAACGTCCTACAGACGTGGAACGCTTCACTGACCAATGGGGAGTCCCTTCTTTGAACCACGTATGGTGTTTACAAACAACATTTAGAAGAATATGAAATCATGTGAGAAAATATATTATAAACACTATGTGCACTGACATGAAAATACACTACTTGCTATTAGTAGGATTACGGTTACTATTCCTTATATTTTTCTCTCTGTACTTTCCTGAACTTAGAAAAATAAACATAAGATGTCGTTATAAATGACATGTGTTACTATACCTACGTTAAGATACAAACGCACCTTTACTGAGAGTCCTGCCACTTTCTGACGTCACCGAGTTAACTCTACCACAAATCTGCGGGAAGGGGACACAGGAAGACATGCTTGTCTCTTCTTCCGGAATATTCACCCTCATCATAGATAAGGCGTTGTGATGCAAGACCTGGTTAAAAGTGTGACAAGTGTGACGTTCCCCCTATTTATTTATTCATTTCTGGGGAGGTGGCATCAAAACCAAGTGGGCAACTCCATGGCGCAGAAGTCTGAAGACACAATGTCCCATGGCTGGGTGGGTTCTGAGAAAGACGCCACCCCTGCCCCAGTGGCGGCCACCTCAGTGTGACCAGCCACAAATTCCTGTTTGTGTCCTCAACGACCAGGCTTCCGGTGGACGTTCTCTGGGGGGGCAAGGCCTGGCTTGAAACCCTTTGGTGAATAGGACTGTTTGTTAACTCCAATAGACAATTATGAAGGGCAATTAAAAATTCAAATTATGTTAATAGGCCAGAGAAAAATGACTGTTTGCAGAAATCAGTGGCAATTACCAGACATAATGGTTCTCAATTAGGCTGGAGGGGATTTTCAGTCATTCATAATTCACTATCTTAAATGTATCATAAAAAAGTAATTGTCACTTGTTAATAAAAGTTACTTAAAAGCAATGTAACTATCTTGTATAGAAAGTCACTCTCCTGTCTCCCTCATCAGTTTTTTCCAAAGCTCTATACTTCATTTAAAAATGTAGCGCACGCACGCTGTTTGAAAATAAAATCAAACAATGTGAATGTGCTTAAAATTAAAAAATAAAGCTCTTTCCAGCTCTCTACCTTGCCCTTCCCAGGGGTAACCGCTGTTTTATCAATGCAGTGAGTATTCTTCCTCCCAACCACTTCCCTGCTCCCATGCCAAAGAGGGGAGGGGGTGGGGGGCACCGCACAAGGAATATGTTGTATTGATACCGTCAGTCAATTAAAGGTGAAAACATAGAAACATTATCTCGCTGCTTCTGCCATGTTTATTTTTCTTCCAAGGTTTTGATTTGTTTATATTCATATGCAGCTCCCATTACCCCCAGGAATATAGTCAGTCTGCAGGCATGTGCTTATAATTCTATTCTCGGGGAACACAGTTTGCTGTATCAACTGCATCGCACCGGGGATGGGATTCAAGGACTCTGACCAGTTGGTTCTGAGCTTTATTTCTGGTGCTTTAGGGAGGACCAAAAAGGACTAAAAGAAGCAAGAAGGAAGGAGAAGGGGGTAGGGGAAGGACAGAAGCTAACTCTTAAATAAGTAAAAGATGGGGAAATGGGCTTTCCTCTTTTTCTCTTGCAGAGTCCCCAAGCGATAAAGCCTTTTGTCTTCTGTGATAGACCCGGCTAAAAGAACGGCAGCTGCATTCTCCATTTTCTTATTCAATCAGGAGAACTTTGCTACAATGTGAAGCCTCAGATCAGCTCTCCGTACCCAATAGAAAGACAGAGGCAGGAATCAAATGAGGGCTACCGGACCCTCGGCAACAACAGGCTAATTCTGGTGAGTCACAGCTCAGCAGTGTTTTCAGAAACTTCTCTAAAGGAATCTCCAGGCTACGCTGAGCCAGGCACTCCCAGACAACACATGACCTCCTTCAGTTTTCACCGTCACCGCAGGAAGTGGACATCCTTATACACCCCAGTTTCAGATAAAGGAACCCAGAAACGTTCCCATAAAAAGTCTGCGTACGTTCTCCAAAGGCCGGGTCCCTTAGTTAAAGTTATGCACACACGCACAAATGTGAGGTGCCAGAGTTTATGGCATTTCAACTTTGGACCGCCTGTTTTGTTTTTGTTTTTTTTTTTCTTTCACAGAAACACGGCTTTCCGCTACAGAGAGCAGTAAGCCATCTCTGGAATATTTAAGGACACAAAATCAGCTACGTGTATACAAAGGATCTTGATTTTGAACAGTTTTCCAAGGTATTTGGAGCCGTGAAGATTGCTTGAGCTTGACTTGAAAAGGTGACCCGGAAAGCAAGCACCTACAGTCTGCCCTTCACTGAACCCTTACCTTAAAAGTGGGTGCGCCTCTAGTGGGGGCAGAAAAGTTTCCATTTGAAGAGAGCATTTAGGACATACATTTTGTAATCAGACCTACGTGTTGCTGGCTTCTTCCTGTCCTTCACATCTCAGTTCAAAGTTTACCTTCTCAGTAATGTCATTTTCAGTCCCTCTAAAGTAGAGTAGTAGTGGGGTGGGGGCGCAGGGGAGAGCAATGGGGGGTGCAAACTGGGTAAGTCCTAACAGAACAATAAACATAATAGAATAAAAATAGAGGATATAAAGTATCAATACTTGTTGCTCTGCCACTCCTCTCCCCACCGACATCACTTCACGGTTTTCAAGTGTTACTCATACTCTCTCTCTCTCTCTTTTTATTGGTTTACTTACTTCTGTCTGTCCCTGCCTGTTGGAATTTGAACTCCATGGAAACGAGGTCCTCTCTGATATGTTTACCACTGTATCTCCCTACCAAACCCAGTGCCTGGCGCATAGAAGTATTTGTTGATGAATGAATACATGTTTGTAAACTCAAGCATCCTTTTTCATGAACAATCAGGTTAAGGGCTTTTAGGAAGGGGACTTTCATTTGGAAGAGTCCTAGGAAATAATAGCAATTAGGTCATAAGTAGGGTATCACCTGGAGGTGGTTGTCATGGAGACGGAACATCTGAGAAAACCGACGAAGGTCTGGAAGGGAGGGGGAAACAACCAGCTTTCTTTACCCTGCCCCTTATCTAGGCTGACTAGAGATCTCAGCATCTCCAAGTGGCAAAGGGGGTCAGCATTTCTTCGGTTGGTGACAGAGAAGCTGGGCCATGTGGGTGGTACATTTTCCGTGGGACTGCAGCTCTGTCATCTGGTGTGGAGTGTTCTTCTTTTCATTAGCAATGTTTCACACTGCCCACTCCAGGCTGCTGACTAGGTAAAGACTGTGATAAGGTTTGGGTCAGTCAAGCCAGGTGAGATGAGCTTGGGAGGTGCTGTGTGACTTTCTCCACTAGAATGTGTGGTGGGATGGGGTCTGCTCCCAACGCTCCATGCTCTAGACTGAGCTTCAGCAACACTTGCTGCGTGTTTGCTTCCTTCTGAACTGGAAGGCTTGAGGGAGCCCTCCCCGCCGCAGGACACTGCTTCTGGCTGGTCTCCTTCCAACATCTGATGCTATCATTTACCTGAACCATTTTTCCTCTCCTTGTATAAATGCTTCGCACCTGACTTTCAAGGTCAAAGTGTTTTTATATTTTAAAAAGTTTCAATAGTATTTGTGGACTAATTTAAAAATTAAATGTTTACAATGAATCATTGTTAACATTAGTAATACTAGTAATGATATGATAAAAGTGATAAATGCCCAGTGAAAAATTCAAGTAATAAAGAAATAGGCAACATGAAGAGGAAAAATGCCGTGTTTCTCATCACCAACCCTCTTGCGGCATCTGCCCTCCTTCCCCTGGTAAAGCCACTCTCCAGATAGAACCGTTCGGAGTGATTAGCTCTGTGTCCAGTGGTATGCAGAGAAAAGTGTAACATTTGGCTCTCCCGGAGAAAGGAGCTCAGATTTGTAGCATTCCCTGAAGTCTGTGGAGTAAACACCCTCACCATCTACAATTTTAAGCAATTTTAAACTGAGAATATGATGGGACTGGGAAGGGCATTGCATAATCAGCTTATAAAACAGGCCCTAGCATACCCTGTGTGCTCCTTCCAAATTATCTGTATTTTCTTTTTCTTCCTTCCCTCCCTCCTCTCCACTCTCCTTCTTTCCCTCCCTCCTTCCCTTCTTCCTTCCTTCCTATGAAATTTACTCACACATAAACAGACATACACCAGTCAGAATCTTACATAAACATTCAGCGTTTGGGCCTGCAACTCTGTATTTGGAAAATTTCTTGACATTCCTTGGGACTGGAAACACCCTGCGCTAGCTCAACAGCGACGCTGAGAACCACTTGGTCCCCACAGCCGTGCCTGCGAGTGAGCGAGACCCCCACCCGGGCTGCTGTCTAGCTATTGTAGAGGGGAGTAATTCATCACTGGGCAGCCAGTTCTGCTCAGGTGGTTTATTGTCCTGACCTCATTAAAGGCATGTAATCCACGCTGTGCTGTAAATCTATGCCTCTAAATACTTTCCTCTTTAATTTTTTAATACTGCACACATGAAGGGAAAGGTTAAAGCCAATTAAAAGAGATACAAATACCATTATTACTGCCCTGACAAACGGTTAGTTATTGGATTTGGTTGTTGCAGTTTAGAAAGCCATTAGTTTTGTTCCTGAATGAATTAGGAGCCAAGTTATTTATTGACTTGCCTCATCTCTGAGATGCTAAATACATATATGTCTATGGACCAAATATATGTATATCTGTGGTCCATTCTCTCCCTCCATCGGCATCACTCCTACACACATCGAAATTACAGACACCTAAGGTCTGAGCGCCAACGGTAACTGCTCAGCTGCACGTGGAGGTCCGCACTCGGACAGCGCCAGTAATGGTCCAGAAAGGAGGGAGCCACTCCATTCATTCTTATGCAGCAAACAGTTGTTGCTGTTGTTGCTTCTGCCTCCCATTAAGGCTATTATAAGAGCCTGGCAGATGCTTAAAAGCATTTAGAGCTGAAAGAACTGTTGGGAAAATTGCTGCGGAAGGATTGACACATGATGATCCTTCTGTCCACAAGGTTCTTATTTCCCGTGCAAAGTGGACACACGAGCACCGGAAAAGAACAGAATCCCTAACGGAAGGACTCGGTGTTGCTTTGTGACATGAGTTCACCTTTTCTGTTGCCTTTAGTCAAAAGTGTGACTCAGTTTTTGAAAAGACCGCCACGCTGTCGCTGCTTTTGGCTTCCCTGCGTGCCGTGCCGTCTCCTCCAGGGGTGTCACGTCGGCCCCCGAGGACCTGAGATGACCTGAGTGGATGGGGGGGAGGGTCTGAAATCTGATGGCCTTGCCCATGCCACTGTGCAGAGTGTGGGAAACAATGCTAACCTCAGCAACTGCAGAGTAAGCTCATACCCACCAACTCACATCCATAAGAACTCACACGAGCCGCAATTCACATTCATGGCCTGCCATTCTTTAAGTATCCTGCCGGTCTTACCCGTGAAAGCTCAAAGTCGGATACTTAAAAGAAAAGCTTACAGAACACGACAGAACTACGCTTTCAAAGGAGAGAACAGAAGCACGTGTATTCATAAGGAAACTCACACCATAGAGCAAGACAGAAAGAGGATAAAATGAAGTATTTTAAAATGAAGGCGATGAACTCTGGCTGGTGTGGCTCAGCGGACTGAGTGCCGGCCTGCGAACCAAAGGGTCAGTGGTTCGATTCCCAGTCAGGGCATATGCCTGGGTTTCGGGCCAGGTCCCCAATAGGGGGCGTGTGAGAGGCAATCACACATTGATGTTTCTCTCCCTTTCTCCTTCCTTTTCCCTTTCTCTAAAAATAAATAAATTTGAAAAAAAAATAAAATGAAGACGATGAAAACCCAGAAACAATGAGTGTTTTCTGTATTCTCTTGTGTCTGGAAAGCCTACAATAGCGGTTCTCAAAGTGAGTCTCCTGAACCAGCAGTATCACCATTGCTGGGAACTTGTGTGACACGCAAATTTGGGGACCCACTCCAAATACACTGCATTAGAACTGGGGTGGGGCCTATCAATCTGTCTTAACAAGCTCTCTGGGGGATTCTGATGTCTGTTCAAATTTAGGAATCCTTGTTTTAGGAATAGAGTTTTGGAAGCTGCTTTTCTAAGTCCATTCTTGAGTCAATCCCAAACTTTTGAACGCGAGTCGACCACTTGCCCCTTGGTCTGCTCACTGTACCATACACCATGGCACGTCCTGCTCTCCTCCTAGACTGGAAGCTTCTGGAAGTCAGAGGCTGCATCTGGTTCACTTGTGCATTCTTAGTGCCCACAGCCAGGGGCCTAGATCAAAGCGGGTGCTTAGGGTATTAGTGACAAGATAAAATGGCTAAATAAAGTCCAGTGAATTAAAAAAAAAAAACATTTAGAAGTACACAGAGCCACTGAAGTTATTGGTTCTAAGTTGATAAATAGAATCCACGCATAAGTCAAAATAACATTTGCTTCCTTCAAAAAAGGAAAGAAGAATAAAACGGTCAAAGGAACATTCTCAAACAGCTTCGAATGGGTACACTGTTTATTTTCTGGACGAAAACAAAAACCATTGAACACACCTGCCACTAACAGCCTTTTATAAAGTGTGCCGGCAGTCCAGTCGGCTCCGAATATTCCAAGAGGGTTTCACATTCGGCCAGGACCCCTCTGCCCATTTGAGAACAGACCTGCTGCAGCTGAAAGCAGTCTGAATATGGTCTGTCTGTGCTAAAACTGCAAGAACTCACAGCTCCCGCACCCGAACCCGCCTGCGTCAGAGGGCAGTCCTCAGAGAGAGGACAGATCCTGAACCATTCCTACGGTCTCTCCGTGAGAACCTGACAGGCCTGGAGCACGGCGTCCCTAGCCCTTCGTGGTCCCCTCCGGCACTTGGAAGGGGTCCTGCTTAGCGTTAATTTCCTCCATGGGCTTGACCGAGGCCTTACAGAAGCCGGGGAAGACCTCCTTCACGCAAACACTCTCTGTTGGTCTCTGTGTGGCTGTGGCATCAGATCACCTGGGTTCTGATCGGCCCCTGAAACTTTCTGGCTTCTTTAGCTTTACTGAGCCTCAGTTTCCTCATTTTTAAAATGGAAGCAATTCTGATACTGGAGGACTAAGTTAAAATATATACACAAACACACACAGTTGACTCAAACAGCATGGAGGTTAGGGGCCGGCCACCGTGCAGCTGGAAGCTGGCGCGTAACTTTTGACTCTGCAAACACTTCACGACTATTAACCTACTGTTGACCAGAGGCCTCACCGAGAACACAAACAGTTGAGTAGCCCACATTTTGTATGTTGTATCAGGTATATACTGTAGTCCTGCAATAAAATAAGTGAGAGAAAGAAAATCATGAAGAAGAGAAAATCCATGCATCATACTTATTAAAAAAAAAACCCACATGTAAGTGGACCCAAGCAGTTCAAACCTATGTTGTTCAAGCATCCACGGTGCATGTGTGTATCATATACATAAAATTAAAAGAAAATAAAATTAGCCAGCGGTCTAACACATCATAGGAGCTTAATAAGTATTACCATGGGCCACATGCTACTGAGGTTTCTTGACCTGGACTCCATGGGCCCCTAGGGACCCCAAAGGGTCAAAACAATGTCCATGACATCCCTGAATACTCTGAAAAATGTTTCCCAGGTGAACGTATTCCTTTCCTCTGGGCACACAGGCCCAGACTTTCATGTGGTCCCTGGCCCCTAAATGCTAAAGCACCATGGTGTCGGTGCTTCGCACAGCCGCCCTGTACCCTCAAGAAGCTGGCGACGACCAGCAAGCCGGGGCGGCTCCTCCAAGGCTGGTGTCTCCCTCTAGGCCTGATGCAGACCTCTGGGGTCTCTGTTTTTAATTCCACACTAAGTGTGTGTGTTTTTCTTCTTCCACCTCGTAACCGGAAATAACGTCTCAAATGCACGCCCCCGGGGAGGATAGGCAGACAGTTCACTGTCACCTCAAATACTCCCACGATGTAAGAAAACAAGAGTTCTTCAGTCTACCACGCCCAAGTGCATCCCTCTTCGGAGCAGGACGTCCTTGGAAAAGCCTGCTCTTTCCGAGGGTGCCCCCCGACGCTGTCAGCCTAGGTGAGCGGCAGCAACACCACCAAGCTGCTGGGCAACTGCATCCTAACCGGGCCCTGGCCCGAGCCGGTGCCTCGGCCCCTTCCTCTCATGGTTCTCTGACTCCTTCCCTGTCAGACAGGAGTCGGACCCTCGCGATTCCCAACCCTCTGCGCACAGGGACCCAGATTTAATATAGAAATAGTGATATGAGGCTGTCAGTTTTACATCAATCGACTAAGAAAATATTTAATCACAAAAAGAAAGTTACCCTTGCTTTATGAAAGTTTGACAAAGATATAGTGTGAATACATACATTTTTTTCATCTACAGAAAAGACAGATAGATGAAAGGAATCATTTTATTCCGGCTACAGACAGCAAATGGTGAACGTGAGTTCAAGGATCCATTAAACAAATATTCCTTCAGCATTTATGAAATGTCAGTTCCTTTAATAGGGCTCGGGATACAGCATCACAGGAAAATAGTTGCTGCCATCATGGACACGATAGTGGCAGGGAAGGGAAATGTCAATGGAAAACACACGTATTAACACATACAGCCGTTTTAAATTGCACTCCTGTGCGCTGCAAGGGACAGGCTGGACCCTGAGAGAGAAATGGTGGGGGGAGGTGACTTGAGATAAAGGGGGCAGGGATGGCATCTGAGCTGAGATCTGGGGGATGGTAGTAGCTGACCCTACAAAGGGGCATCAGAGCCCGGGTGAATGGAAGACCTCAAATCAGTTAGACTGAGGGAAATGCACGTCCCGCTCTCTGATCCACACTTCTCTGCCTATAAAATAGGGATGATTACGGACTTAGGATTCAATGAGCTAATATGTAATTAAAATTTGATTAGGACAAAGCCTGGCAATGGATTAACCAATTGTTGCGAAGTCAGGGTCACACAGGGGGAAAAGCATGTGCTAAGGCCCTGTGGTGGGAAAGAGCTGGGTGTGTTTGAGAAGCTGAAGGAGAGTGTGGCCTGGGGGTTGGGGGGCATGAGTGGAAAGGCAGAGGAAGTGGAAGCTCCTGAAGTGGTGGGTAGCGTGGTGGTGGGGGTGCTGAATCCCATGCTAAGTCCAGTGGGGAGAGACAGACAGTTTTCCTGAAGTTCATTGCCCAGAGGTGAGAAAACCATTGTCTCTGATTGACTTCTTGTATAGTTCTCTCAGTCAACGATTCTATGAAGTAACTCCTCAAAGGGTACAGTTTCTTGAGGTAAGAAGTTTTAAATAAAGAACCACTGTTTCATTCATGCTCATTAAACTGTTTTTCCCTCCACCTAGACCTCTGCAATAATAAATATAATTATATCTATCTTTAATGACTTTGGTTCCTTATTCTTCAGGTGCTGGAATACTGTATGTATTAACATATTTTAAGCCCTTTAAAAAGACTGCATTAATTCCTATGATAATTTAGTACCCATAATACATTCTCTGTTCTGAATAGATGTTAATCACCACAGAATGACTGATTTGCCCGTTATGAGCTAAGCCATGATCTAACTAGTAGCTAGTCACTTTTTAATTCAATGTTGCTGCTCAAACTGTTGATTACAATTTAGTTGCAATAATTGCCCCTTGTGCCCCCACCGGCCCCACCTCCGAGGACTCAAACCAAGAGCAAACAGTTGGGTTCTCTGCCCCCGAGGGTGAATGAGATGATCCTGAGTGTGTGTGTTTCCAGCGTGTGTAATGCCGGGGGTTTCGAACCCCTTCCTGCTGGGCCAGCGGTCTGGCCGAAATAGCCATCGGGAGGAGGGCCACTGAGGAGACACGGCACACGAACCCCCACGTCTGCCTGGAGGAAGGGGGCCTGGCTGCTCTCTTCTGTCTTGAAGGTGGAGGAGGGTCCGCAACCCTGTGCCCTCTTCCTGGTCTGTGCAGGATCCCAGTGCCCCTCCAACTTAAATGGAAGTTCTTTTGGTAAAAGGAGGGAACAGCCTATCGTGGAGTCTGGGTCGACATGAAAGGATGGCATGGAGCACAGACAAAGAAACTCATCGCACGAGCTGGGCTCACAGACACTGCCTCCCTCCACAGGCAGGGTCTCACTCAGTCACAGAGCGAGCCCATTGGGAGGTGCCAGGATGATCCCTCGTTCACCTGGCACGTGGAGAACTCAGGACAGCAGTCACTTGCCTGCAGTTCTGCCTTCCACAGGTGCCGTTAACCCACAAAAGAGTAAATGGGAAATCCCAGGAATAAATAACTGGTTAGTTTTCAATTGTGTGCTGCTCTGAGTACCGTGATGAAATCTCGCGCCACCTGGCCCGGGCCGTGAATCATCCCTCGGCCCTTCGTGCCCACGCTCGATATGTGCTCCTGCCCGTTACCCACTCAGTCGCCATCTCGGTTATCAGACGATGTGTGCTGGTGTGCAAGCCCCCCTTACACAGCCTGACGCTACGTCACAATGTGGACGGCATTCACCTCACTCCATCTCATCATCTCGCATCATCCCAAGAAGGGCGAGTACGGTCCCCGAAGGTGTTGTCAGAAGCAGTCTGTACAGGGCTCGGTATTATGCGCGGTTCCAGGCATCCACTGGGGGTCTCGGAACACAGTCCCCAAGATAAGGAGCATCTGTCGTCACTCAGTGTGACACAGCAGGTAACTGGCAAAGCACCAGCGCCTGACAATACAGCCCTTTGACAATATGATCTCTATAATCAATCAATCAATCATCCACGTGGGACAGACATTGAAAAGCAAGATAAGGTACATAAGACAGTATCACATGTCAGAAAACCTTTTAAAACAAAATCACAACTTTTCCCTTCTTGGGGGTTTGCAGTTTGATGATGGGAAATGTTCCTACTCCTATCTTGGAGGAAATAAATTTCTAAACCGCTGTCTTGGTCTTGCGGAGTCTGCCTGGAGAGAGAGAACGGCCAAGCCCGGGGCAGACTGGCCTTTGTCTGTCAGGGCGCTGACAAGGCTTTGGGGGCAGAAGTGGAGAGGGCCGTGCCATGCGCAAATACAACAGGAGGAGCCCCCAAATTTCTGGTAGAGAGAGACACACTCAGACACAGAAGGACACACTCAGACACAGAGGGACACACTCAGACACAGAGGGACACACTCAGACACAGAGAGAGCGCCCCAAGTGGACAGACCTTTAGTGACTTCGCTTCTCCAAGTCACAGGGACCATCTAAGAAGTTGGGTGTTACAAACTTCATCTAAAATTCTTTCTTGCTGGCATGTAAAACTTTTCTTTTCCCCAAACTCTCAGCAAAGTATGCTCCCCACAGAGGTCTTGGGTGGATGATTTTGCTTGTCTGTGTGATTTGTTTGTCGCACTCACCAAGGAAAAGTGCCTAGTGACGCAAGGGATCAGCGTGGAGAGAAAGAACAGGCGCAGGGCTGCACAGTCAGACCATCAGCCCTCCAGGCTGCGGAAGCGGCCCCGGGAAGTAACGGCGAGCGTGAGCCAGGAGCCCCGCGGATCACAGGTGTCCCGGCCGGTTTGTGGACCTGGGGTCTGAGCTCACATCTTGGCCACTGTGCATATTTATCACACTTAACATTATTCCCACAGAGTTGATAAGCATTACCACCCACTCTCCAGACAGATAAATTAGGGCACAGGGAGCTCAGTCACTTCCCCAGCCGTGAAATGCCCAGCACTCTGATCCAAGAGCAGCTAGGCAACCGGGGCCCCACCCCAGGTTTCCCATCGCCAGCCTGGCACATACCTCCCCAGACGGTGCCGAAAATTTGGGAGGGCAGAGCCCGTGAGAAGATGGGTGGGACCCTTCCCTCCTGTCCAGGGAGGGGCTGCCCACAGACTGCCCTGCCCCCCTCAGTGGACACACACTCAGGGAATGTTCTAGGGCTGTCCAACCGAAGTACAAGCATCTCTGCCATTGCCACAGGGTAAAAAGTGAAATTACTGGTGACAAAATGAAACCTTTAAAAACAAAGTAACCCCCCCCCTCAACATCATGCACTGCATGGGCTGAGCAAAAAGACCCTCCTTAACCTTGACGAGCTAGTGTCTATCTCCAGGGTCGTGTTGGAACCTGCACTTCTGACTCCACCTCCTGAAGCTCTGACGGTAGGAAGGATCCCAGCACACCCGCTATTATACACACATGCACATCTCCAACGTACGCACACACAAATATAAGTCCAAGATGTAAATGTAAACAGATGTATTTGTCTCCCTCCCCAACCGGATTTGCAAGTAGGGACACTTGGGAATTGCAGGATGTTGGAGAAAATGTGTCTCCAACCACTTTGTTGACGGACGCAGAAAAGCTCCTCTCCGAAACCTTCTCAGACGTACAGCGAGTTTGGCCAGCACTGGGGATCACTTCGCAGGCGCCCCGGGGTCCCTCTGCAGAGGTTGTGGGGTAGCAGCCCCCGCACTCCATCAGGAACCTTCAACCCACGTTTCATCGTCTGGGTCGCACAGCGGCAGCTGACATGGTTTTTCGTGGAGCTGCGTGAGCCCCGGACACCGGGGAGCTCGGACGCCCTCCCAGAGCCCAGCGTCGCTGTCCTGGTGCGCCGGCCTCGCGTGCTGCCTGCGGTGAGTTGCCGCCTGGTGGCGCTGACAGGGCAGTGCGGAAAGCCGCTCACATGGGACCTCGCTCGCTCGTGTTTCTAGCACACTCCTTTGCCTGCCTCGTGCCCTGTGTACTGGCCCTACTGGGGTCAGCTCCTGAGTTCCCTAATCTGCCCAGTGTTTGCCGTGATCTGCTCCAGGCCACTTCTCTTGACCAGCGGCCCCGTGGAGAAGCCTATCCTGACCCGCACCCTTCTCTAAGGACCGGCCGCCCTCTCCTCTGCACCTGCCTGGTACCCGGGGCCACGCCAGGCCGTCCTTCCTCAGCCCGCGAAGCCTGTGCTTGCTGTACGTTTGTTGCCAGGTCTTTCTCACCAGGCAGGAACTCCTTCAGGGTGGGGACCACGCCTCTCCGCCTTTCTGTTCCACTGCCTGCCAGAGGGCCAGCACACAGGCAGGGCTTGAAAGGGGCCTTCCGAGTGATGAGAGCTGGCACCCACCTCTGCCACCTCTGAGCCACTTGGCAGTCAGGACAGTGGTCACGGAGGGGTCACGAAGGCTACAGGCCATGAGACAGGGCAGCCGGGATCCCCTCTGAGGGCAGGGACGGCACACAGTGGGGAGCTTTGCCGGGACCACCTCAGCTGAGGTGGGGAAGCCAGACCCCACCCTGCTGGATCTCAAACCCCAGACTGGAGGCCAAGAGAACAAATCTGGAGGAGTGAGCCCGAGATGGCGTGTCCAGCCATCCTCCCTGCTGCTGGGGCCGGGGGATGCGGCTCCCCTCCCGTCCCCCCACGAAAGGAACTGGGGCTCCCTAGCGGTCCAAACCACTCTCTTGCACCCCATTCCAGAATGCAACCTACAAGAGCATTAGAAAAAATTGTTCAGCTCCATAAAGTATCTGCTGCTACTTAGGATGGGGTTAAAACAATTTTTAAAAAAGGTTAAAAAAGCTCCTTGCGCTTCGGGTAACTGTCATAACGATTTTCTCTTGCCATATGCTCCTCTGAATTGCACTAATGTGACATCTCTCTCTCGGAGGCATCTGGTTTCAGCCACTCCAAGGCGCACGAGGAAGCCGCGCATTCAGGCTGAGTATATAACAACACGGGGGGTATTCGCATGCCTGCCTCACTGAGTCCTGCACTTGCCTAATCCCACGTTGTGTGCTACACGGCATTCTGAAGTGGTGCAGAAGATAGTCCACGTAAATGGGAGCAGCATTGGTGTATGCGTGTGTGTGTGGGGGCATTGTATACCCGTATATTAGGTGTGTGTAAATACATACAAGCACACATACACACGCACATTTTGTACGTTGGTAATTGCCTTCATCGCTCAAATGTAAACTGCTTTCCATGGAAAGAGGCTAAACATTTCAGGCATCGGGTGGAAACAGAGCCCCACCGATCAGCAATAAGGACGGAGAGGTGAGGCAGAGATCCGCACAGTTCCGCACTTTGAGATACAAAAAGGGAACATTTCCACCACAAGCCGAAGGCGGAAAAGCCCTGGCAACCCCTGACCACATTTTCCAGACTCAGGAAAAAACAAAACAAAACTGGCAAACCGTACAGGACAAGGGGTGTCCTCTCTCTCACTGGTGATCATCTTTACCAAACGGATACATTTCCTCCCTTTTTTTCCGAATATCTCACCCCACCTTCTTCAAGAGATTATTAAAAAATCCAGATGCGTTTAACACAAGTTTACCACCTAACCAACGGTTCCCACCTTTGCCCTTTTCTCATCCTGAAGGTCCCTGTGCTTATTTTCTCACAGGCACAGGAAGTAGACATGCGACTGCTTTTGTGCTGGTGCTAAATGTTAATAGATTTGCCTAAATGCCTGCTAATGGCCCCCCTAAAATTCACTAGACTGATAGTGCGTGCCTAATGTGTCGTGGTGGTTGCTATACTTGCTTTTTGTGTGGCTGCTTTTGTCAGAACAAAAAAAAATGCCCCTAGAAAAAAGTTCAGGTCTTTGGGTGTGAGTCGCAGCCAGTGTCATACGTGAATTCTGCAGAATGGACATATATTCTGAGACTGCCCCACAGTTCTGACACTCTGTCATGGAGGTGACAAATCCTAGTCCTCTAATGTTTCATTAAATTAAACATGAAATGTTTAATGTTTTGTTAAATTAAACATGAAGCCGTGACTTTGCACCCGAGAACCACAGCCTTCTATCAATTCCTCACATTCCTTCGGATCACTTCTTAGGTTATAAAAACGGAGTTTTATTTGTGGGGACGATTATATTTCTCTCTGCAGTTAAAATGGACCTTCTTCTCATGCCCTTATAAATAAAAACCAACAGGCAGCACAGTTTTGGGGTGCTGAACACGTTTCTGAACTCAGGCCTAACAGAGAACAGCTTGCCGACAACCTGTTAGCTAATTCTCTGCTACAGTTTTATTTTTTCTTTCAAACAGTCATGCCCATGACCCAAAAGCTTCCAAAGGGTGGAGGTATTACATTGCTAATGAGCCCTCCAGCCCATTTCACAGAGAGGCATGCCGTCGCCCAAAGCACGGGAGGCTTGCCAGAAAACTGTTGCAACAGATCCTTCGGACTAAAGCAATCTCCAGAAAGCCCCCTCTGTGTCCTTATCCATGCTGATGGAAATTGACAGAGAAAACAAAACCAGACAAAACAGCCCAGAGCTGGGAAAGCATTTGCATAAGCACAGAGGAGTCTGCAGACACTTACTGATTAAAGTTTTGACGGAACCATTCAGAGCAGCAGGAAAACAAGGCAGAGGTGCTCTTGGGAGAGGAGAAAATGAGTCCCCCCAAACAGCTCCCCTTCTCAATCAGTTCGATCAGAGGGTTAAAAGCAACTTCTAGAGTTCTCAAGATCCACGCAGGGGCTCAGGCTACAAACATCATTTCTAAATAGTATTTTATAAAACATGATGCTTTTTAAATGAAGAAAAAAAATTCCCCAAATACCTAGGTGGCAAGTTAAAAGAGAAAAAGTACACGTGTCCCAGGATAAAAGTAAAAAATGGAGTACTTTTACGTTTTTCTTGTGATTTGCAGTGAATGACAGCTGGTTTCCAAATGAGGTCTTGTAATTAATTATCAAACCAGCAACAACATCACACTGACTCTTCCAGTCCAAGCAAACTTCACATCTTCTCTTTTTCTGTGCCAACCCACCAGCTCCTATCACTGGCCAAAAACTGTAAAAACAGCCCGGATCTGGCAACAGATCCTTGTTCAGAACTCTCGTTCAAGAACCTTTTCCCCAGCTACGCACCCAAAAACCGTAGGAATATAATCGGCACTTACCATTCTGCAGATTCATGTCTGTGAGGCAAACTAAATAAATTAAACGGATCCTGCTTTAATCTTCTTTTCTAGACCCCAAATGCCTTCATCAAAAGGAGGGGGGAGAAAAACAAACAAATATTCCCTGAGGTTCTTCTTTAAACCATCAGAATACAAGCAAGGGAACAGCTGTCTTTTTAACTGAAGGTCCAGAACCTATCCCTGCACATTAGCCATGACAATGATTTCTAATATCCCTCTCCTTCATCCCCCTCACCTCCCCATCTTTCCCTTCACTTATATGGGTTTGTGGCCAAGACAAGGTTTAAGTTGTGCCTTAAATCAAAATCTGGAAGACACTTCCATTGGCTATCTGGCTCGGCAGACCTCCTGTAAAAGTCCCACGTAGCGATACATTTGTTTCCTTCCTGCAAATGAACCGTGGCGGTTGTGGTCCCTCTCGCTCCCCAGTGCACACTTCGCCTTTCAATGAGCTTAAACTGCAGGACTTCGTTTGGGGTTAGCTGTCCCTCAAAGCTCATTTGGCTCTCCCCATTAAGGCAAGAGGCTCCAAAAGGCTAGCAAGATGCTTTTAACTAAGTTGGAGGGGCCAGCCTTATCTTGTTAGCAGCAGCCGCACACTCACCGAGCTTGCAGGGCCTCCACAGAACTGTCCTAGTCCTTCTGGGATTAGGAACACAAAATGAAATCACCCAGTCCTTAGCCGGAGCCATCGGGGCTGCACCGGAGCCTCATCCTCCAAACACCCAGTGAGGCAGCTGCTCCCTAAGTCCCTCCTCTGCCGGCTTCTCCTGGCATGTGCAGCCTGCCACAGCCCTGGTGCCATTTCAACACTACTACTCAATAAAAGGATTTTAAAGGCTGTGCCGGGAGCCCGGCGCTTCAGATCCCGGCTTGGCTCTCCCCATCAGCATTCCTCAGCAAGCCCGCACAAAGCGAGCTACGCTACATTATTTATGTCTGCTCTAGGCTCTGGAAAACGCGCTGGCATCCTGATTACTAAGAATCCTCATGGAGACAATTAAACTGTTCCCACATATATTTTCCCCCCACTCTCCCCAGATTCATCCTCTTTCAGAGGCAACCAAAGCACTTTGAGGCATGTTCTAACTCATTTCTTAGGAGCCAAGAGAGCATTGCCCTGTGGCCCCCATGGCAAAGGAAGCCCAGGGGTGAAAGGAGAATTTCCTGGAATGGGCAGAGGACACGCCAGGGGGGAAGTTTGAGAGGGTGGTTTGGAAAATGCCCTGTCGGTGGCCTCCCCGGGTTGGGGGCACAGATAAGGAAGCAGCCAAGCGGACACACTACAAGGACCATTTTGATGAGTTCATGGAAGATTGATCTGGAATGGGTTGCTAAGGGAAGGCACAAGCATTTGGCAACATGATTACCCTTCCGAGCTGGACGAAGAGCATTCACGCTCACCCAGCAGATGCTCCTTGGTGGCCCATCCGAGTCACAGCCCTAGACGGGAAGACCACTGATCGAGCCAAGGAGAGCAGTGACTGTCCCCACGTCTCCAAGCTGCGGCCCTCCATTTCCCGTCCTGTTGACAGCTCGGCAGCACAATGACAGAAGGACAATGACAGAAACTTCCTCCTCTCCAGGAGCAGTGAGGCCATCCATTCCCCCGGGCCAAGGTGACTTCACTCCGGGAAAGCCCCAGGCACCGCTCAGTGAGACAACCCCTGGCAAGACCTCACAGTGAAGTCAGTTTATGTAGGCACGGAGTCGGCTTGGGGACAGTTGTCTCATCCGGGACACAAGAAGCAGCTCGCTGAGCTTCCTGTGAGTGTATACACCTGTGTTTTGCCAGTTTTATTTGTTCTTTGAGTGACTGTCACTTCTAATGACTTAGTCCATCCCAACCCAGACACCTTGGGTGGAACATTTCTCTCTGACATGGAAACAGTGCTACAGAACACTATAGCTCAGAGGAGCAGCGCCCGGAGGGCACGAACCTGTGATACACGGAACGGCAAAGCAGTGGGGGATCGGCAGCAGAGATTTCCCCAACAGCACACGGATGAAAGGCAGCGTGATAGAATGAACACCCCCCCACACTAGGATACAATCACCCGGCACCCAAAGATCTAAAGAACGGAAAAGTAGATACAAGTTGCCCTTTGGGATGATTTCAAGCTTGAATATTAGTTTCCTAGACCCAGAACACTGGGTCATGCAGTCCACTGACCTTGAAGGAGACCTTGACTGCATGTGGGCACAACTGTGCTCCTGGCTGGAAGCAGTATTTCTCATCCTCTCCACTAAAGAATCTAACCCACATTTTAATTCCTCTTGGAAGGGACTTAGAAGCAACAAACCAGAGTGATGAGAACAGAGGAAGCTTTGGGAGGAAGCTTATTCAAGAAAATAATTTATTCCTCTAATAACTAAGCAATAATCAGCTTAGAGGCTGACCTCGGGCTGAAAGTCTTGGCCGGGAGCCCCGGGGACCCCTCGCCCTTCTCCAGAGCTGCGGTGTGGGAGGGGCCCAGGGGGCTGCCGGGCATTTGCTGAGCTGTGGCGTTGGATGTGTTCAGCCTCCCTGAGCCTCGGTTTTCCCATCTGTAAACTACGGAAAACAAGATCCACTCTACAGATTTTGAGGATGCAGTGAAGAACATAAAGTCCTTCACGCAGAAGCCTGTGAGCTCATAATAAACCTGGGCTACTGTGAATGTTCCCAAGGTCATTAGTTAAATGGCACAGAACATCCGTGGAGGCCCGGGCCCCCGTCTAAGTGCTCCCTGAGCGAGCAGATGATCATTGGCCCCCTGTGCACCAAGCACTGTCACCACCGCTACAGCCCATTGGCCTTCAATGAACGTGCTCAGGTGAGTTCCTCATGACAGAGATGTCAATAAAAATTAAAAAGCATAAAAACAGAGAGCATCCAAGGGAAGATCATGAAACATTGTTTATTTTTTTTTAAAAAGGGGGATGCTAACATTTTAAAAATCAACTGAACTCCTTTCTGGGGACTGAACCGTACAGTAAAACAACTTTGGAATCTTGATATGTGCAGCAGGTCGGCTGGACTGGAGAGAAGAAAATGGCCCGGAGTCCCATCCTCCAGAACGCTCCACCCTCTTAATTACACCCTCCCTGCCCTGAGCTACAAGGAACACAGGTTCAGACACTCCAATCTTATGGAAAGCTAGTATTTTATGAAAAAGTGCAAGGAGGGCTGGAGAGATGAAAGGACTCACTCGATGTCATGTCACCCCGCATGGAGGGGTGGGCACCCACAGTGCCGACTTCCTTTCCGATGCTCCCCCCTCCCCCCACCACCCAAGGCTAAAGGTAAAAGCAGCAGCGCACACACTCAGACTTTCACTTCACTGTCCGACAGCTGGTTGGACTCCGTCCCGTCCCTCCTCTTTCATACCGTGAGCACGGCACCCGCACTTCACGGAGAATGCAAACTGCTTTTCAGAAAGCGATTGCTGTCAAGTTTGATTTTAATATTCGCTGTACATGAGATCCCCCTGTTGTGGTTGAGCCATTTTATTATCTAAGGGTTTCGAGAGAAGTTTGTAAACCTTCTGAATGAGAACAGCAACCTTTCGTTATATTATATATAACCCTTCCGATAGTATAAAGGCTGCATGATAACACGCATTCATTATCACTAATATCCCGAGTAACACACAGGCTTGACCATGTGTCTCTTCCCCAGTGATACAGTTTGTAGAGAATTGCATCCTCCTCTGTATGAACACAGGCGGTGCTGCACGTGCAGTGTTTCTGAAGTGCCCCCCACACTTCCTGCGTCCGTAAACAAGGACTATCAACATTATAAATCTGCGAGACAAGCAGGTCCCCCCACGGTTCACTGCTGAGAAAGGCCCCCACGCCTTGTGCCCAGGGCCCTGGGAAGAGCTGGGCTGTGTGGAAATCGCTGAGAGCACTTTCTCGCTTGGGGTTTCAAACGGCTCCTTTCCCTGCTTCTGGTCGAACCACCTGAACGAAAACGCGGTGCATTGCATCACGTGCGGAAGCGGTCTCTCCAGTCGAGACACGCATTGCGAGCCCTTCTGAAACACATCAGCCAAATCAAGTTGTAACACGGCCCCGCCGTACTCACTGCCCAGATCCTAGCTAATCGCTTTCTAACGCGAGTCATGCTTTTGCTTCATTAAGTTCACATTTCCCTTATTGTTCCCTCCACGGTACAGACTACATTAGCCAGCACTGTGTTGAACATTTCTTCTCCTACCAGGTACACTGGATCTGAGGGTGACTCTGACTTTGCGGGGCCATTTGTACTTTTACGGCATGTGGGGTTAGAGAGTTAGTCTTTCATTGGGTCTGTAAAGAATATGGTGGCGCTCTCAGTGGCCTTTAAATTCTAGGTTTTTTTCCCCTCCACGTGGAAGTGCAAACTCAATTCCTAATGATGAAGATCCTTAAATATACCCAGCCGAGACTGCTCCCGAGGCATAGGTGTGTCTCCTTGGCAGCAGCATTGAGAAAGTGTCATTGCTTCCAGAATAACACAAGAAACAGCCCGCAGCACCTACTTCCTGTCTCCACTGAAGTGCATGATGTTTAAGGCTGTCTTTACACCGGTGGTGTAAGATGTTAAAGTGGCAGAGAGGCACGAACTGTATAAAACAGTCCCCTCTTATCCATGGGGACACGTTCCCAGACGCCCCAGTGGAAGCCTAAAACCGCAGATAGCACTGAACCCTACATATATGATGATGCTTTTTTCTGTATCTGCCTACCTATACATACACACACACACTTAATGCTCCGTGCAAGGCATGGGCTAAAGCTTCAGTAGCGAGTCACTGTTTTCACTGACCTAGGTCTTTGCATCCTGGCTCAGCTGTTTCCTAGGGAGTTGTGAATTCTCCCCTTGCACTTGAGAATTCAGTGCAGAGCCCACGCATTTGGAGGACACCCTCTTTGAAAGGCGTGTCTGCTGAGTGGCTGGCAATATCCTGTCCTACAGCATTTTATTGCGAGGAGGGTTGATAGGACATGTGGGATTGAGGCACCGTGAATGTGCAGTTTTCTGCACAAAGAAAACAGGCCTTCAGACAACAAGGGATTGTGGTTCAAATCCCACTGAGTCACAGGAAGTCGGCACTGGCCTGTGGTTCTTTGTGACATAGGCTCATAGATTCACACGTATAGACACTGGCAAGGGAAGGGCGGAGCTGGCCCTGGCTCTCCTAACTAAACAGGGCGGGGATTTCCCTGGGTCAGCATTTCCCAAATGTTCCCACTTCCCCACCACCTCTGGTTGTCGGCTGTATCCAGCCCTTCCCGGCACCTGACATTCGACCCAGTTCTTGGCTCCTCCACTTAATATTTTTTTTGGCAAAACTGACATACTGTTTTGAACTTTAGCCTCATCCTAGCCAATGATATCCATGAAGCCACAGCTTAGAAGGGCTGGTGACACACAAATGCATATGGGGTGGGGGCAAAAGTAGGTTTACAGTTGTTTGTATGGAAAATATAATCATTCATAAATAACAATACGAGACTAAACTCTATGTTTTGTGTATCATAAATAATAACACAAGAATAAACTCTGTGTTTTCTATACTCATAATGGTAATTCTACTTTACCCACCCCATACCTACATACCTACATGTATATACATATATGCATATTTCTAATATGCATTATAATAAGTAAATAGTATAATTAAAACATTAAAGTCTGTGCCCCTGAGAGTCACCCTGCCTATTTTCCCCATAACACTGGTACCCACCTAGCACTCACACATGTATTTGGAAACACCATCCTAGATGAAATTGTATTCCTTCTTTTTTTTTCCTTTGAACCAGCAGAATTTTTGCTTTGTGCCTTTTCTTTCCAGCATGCAGTGCCTCAGAGTGAAATGTCATCCAGAAAGAAATGCTTTAAAAATGAAGTTTTGATGATGTCCTGTGGCCCAGATAGAAAACTCGGAGAAGAGCCCACACGCCACTGTTCATCCCGGGGACCGAAACCTGAATGTGTTAAAATGCTATTTATTTTCCGACAGGCTACTTGGGCTTTGGCACCATGTAAATCCAAAGTGTTTGCAGAGGTTCCCTTGGGGACAAAGGAAACATCATCTGTATAGATCAA